>JAHCLQ010000876.1:0-64247 GCA_023678885.1 Pogostemon cablin
TAAATTTGCATCAAAATGAAGGAAATATACATCGAAATGAAGGAAATATGCATCGAACCGAAGTAAATGTTGATCGCAATGAAGTAAATATGCCTCAAAATGATGGAAATATGCATCAAAACGAAGTGAATATCAACAAAAAAGAAGAAATTATGCATCAAAATTTGAATCAAAATGAGGTAAATATGCATCGAAACGAGAAAATGAGCATCAAAATGAGGTAAATGTCCATCAAAACAAAAGAAATATGCATCGAAATGAAGGAAATATTGATCATAATGAGGTAAATGCTTCATAATGAAGTAAATATCCATCGAAACGAAGGAAATGTTGGTCGTAATAAAGTAAATATGCATCAAAAATAAGGAAATATGCATCGAAATGAAGTAAATATGCATCAAAACGAAAGAAATGTTGATCGTAATGAAGTAAATATCCATCAAAATAAAGTAAATATGCATCGAAACGAAGAAAATGTTGATCGTAATTTAGTAAATATGCATCAAAATTAAGTAAATATCAATCAAAATGAAGGAAATATGCATCGAAACGAAGTAAATATGCACCAAAATTTGAATAAAAATGAAGTAAATATGCATTGAAACCAGAAAATGAGCATCAAAATGAAGTAAATGTGCATCAAAACAAAAGAAATATGCATCGAAACGAAAGAAATGTTGATCATAATTAGGTAAACATGCATCAAAATGAAGTAAATATGCATTGAAATTAATGAAATGTTGATCGTAATGAAGTAAATATGCATTAAAATGAACAAAATATGCATCGAAATGAAGTAAATATGCATCAAAATTAAGTAATTATATACATCGAAACGAAGGAAATATGCATCGAAATGACGGATATATGCATCGAATCGAAGGAAATATTGATCGTAATGGAGTAAATATGCATCAGAATGAATGAAACATACATCGAAACAAAGGAAATGTTGATCGTAGTGACTTAAATATGCATCAAAATAAAGTAAATATGTATCGAAACGATGAAAATGTTGATCTAAATGAAGTAATTATGCAAAATATGAAGTATATATATATCGAAATGAAGGAAATGTTGATCGCAATGAAGTATATATGCATCAAAATGAAGTAAATTTTCATCGAAACGAAAAAAATATGCATCGAAACGAAGGAAATGTAGATCTTAATGAGGTAAATATGCATCAAAATGATGTAAATAAGCATCAAAACAAAGGAAATGTTGATCGTAACGAAGTAAATATGCATCAAAATGAAGTAAATATACATCGAAATGAAGAAAATATTGATCGTAATGAAGTAAATATGCATCAAAATGAAGAAAATATGCATCAAAACAAAGGAAATGTTGAACGTAATGGAGTAAATCTGCATCAAAATGAAGAAAATATGCATCAAAATAAAGTAAATATCAATTAAAACGAAAGAAAAATGCATCAAAATTTGAATTAAAATGAAATAAATATGCAACAAAACAAGAAAATGAGCATCAAAATGAAGTAAAAGTGCATCGAAACAAAAAATATGCATCGAAACGAAGTAAATGTTGATCGTAATGAGGTAAATATGCATCAAAATGAAGTAAATATGCATCGAAACGAAGGAAATGTTGATCGTAATGAAGTAAATATGCATCAAAATGAAGTAAATATTCATTGAAACGAATGAAATACGCATCAAAACGAAGGAAATGTAGATCTTAATGAGGTAAATATGCATCAAAATGATGTAAATAACCATCAAAACGAAGGAAATGTTGATCGTAATTAAGTAAATATGCTTCAAAATGAAGTAAATATACATCGAAATGAAGAAAATATTGATCGTAATGAAGTAAATATGCATCAAAATGAAGAAAATATGCATCAAAACAAAGGAAATGTTGAGTGTAGTGAAGTAAATCTGCATCAAAATGAAGGAAATATGCATCAAAATGAAGTAAATATCAATTGAAACGAAAGAAAAAAACATCAAAATTTGAATTAAAATGAAGTAAATATGCATCGAAACAAGAAAATGAGCATCAAAATGAAGTAAATGTGCATCAAAACAAAATAAATATGCATCGAAACGAAGAAAATGTTGATTATAATGATGTAAATGCATCAAAATGAAGTAAATATGCATCGAAACGAAGGAAATATTGGTCGTTATGAAGTAAATATGCATCAAAATTAAGGAAATATGCATCAAAATGAAGTAAATATGCATCAAAATGAAGGAAATGTTGATCGTAATGAAGTAAATATCCATCAAAATAAAGTAAATATGCATCGAAACGAAGGAAAATATGCATCAAAAATGAAGTAAATATGCATCGAAACGAGGGAAATGTTGATCGTAATGAGGTAAATATGCATCAAAATAAAGAAAATATACATTAAAACGAAGGAAATGTTGAACGTAATGGAGTAAATCTGCATCAAAATGAAGTAAATATTCATTGAAACGGAAGAAATATGCATCGAAACGGAAGAAATGTAGATCTTAATGAGGTAAATATGCATCAAAATGATGTAAATAAGTATCAAAACGAAGGAAATGTTGATCGTAATGAAGTAAATTTGCTTCAAAATGAAGTAAATATACATCAAAATGAAAAAAATATTGATCGTAATGAAGTAAATATGCATCAAAATGAAGAAAATATGCATCAAAACAAAGGAAATGTTGAATGTAGTGAAGTAAATCTGCATCAAAATGAAGGAAATATGCATCAAAATGAAGTAAATATCAATTGAAACGAAAGAAAAATACATCAAAATTTGAATTAAAATGAAGTAAATATGCATCGAAATAAGAAAATGAGCATCAAAATGAAGTAAATGTGCATCAAAGCAAAGGAAATATGCATCGAAACGAAGAAAATGTTGATTATAATGAAGTAAATACATCAAAATGAAGTAAATATGCATCGAAACGAAAGAAATATTGGTCGTTATGAAGTAAATATGCATCAAAATTAAGGAAATATGCATCAAAATGAAGTAAATATGCATCAAAATGAAGGAAATGTTGATCGTAATGAAGTAAATATCCATCAAAATAAAGTAAATATGCATCGAAACGAAGGAAAATATGCATAAAAAATGAAGTAAATGTGCATCGAAACGAAGGAAATGTTGATCGTAATGAGGTAAATATGCATTAAAATGAAGTAAATATGCATCGAAACGAAGGAAATGTTGATCGCAATGAAGTAAATATGCATAAAAATGAAGTAAATATTCAATGAAACGGAAGAAATATGCATCGAAACGAAGGAAATGTAGATCTTAATGAAGTAAATATGCATCAAAATGATGTAAATAAGCTTCAAAACGAAGGAAATGTTGATCGTAATGAAGTAAATATGCTTCAAAATGAAGTAAATATACATCAAAATGAAGAAAATATTGATCGTAATGAAGTAAATATGCATCAAAATGAAGAAAATATGCATCAAAACGAAGGAAATGTTGAACGTAATGGAGTAAATCTGCATCAAAATGAAGAAAATATGCATCAAAATAAAGTAAATATCAATTGAAACGAAAGAAAAATGCATCAAAATTTGAACCAAAATGAAGTAAATATGAAACAAAACAAAAAAAATGAGCATCAAAATGAAGTAAAAGTGCATCAAAACAAAAAAATATGCATCGAAACGAAGGAAATGTTGATCGTAATGAGGTAAATATGCATCAAAATGAAGTAAATATGCATCGAAACGAAGGAAATGTTGATCGTAATGAAGTAAATATGCATCAAAATGAAGTAAATATTCATTGAAACTAAAGAAATATGCATCAAAACGAAGGAAATGTAGATCTTAATGAGGTAAATATGCATCAAAATGATGTAAATAAGCATCAAAACGAAGGAAATGTTGATCGTAATTAAGTAAATATGCTTCAAAATGAAGTAAATATACATCGAAATGAAGAAAATATTGATCGTAATGAAGTAAATATGCATCAAAATGAAGAAAATATGCATCAAAACAAAGGAAATGTTGAATGTAGTGAAGTAAATCTGCATCAAAATGAAGGAAATATGCATCAAAATGAAGTAAATATCAATTGAAAAGAAAGAAAAATACATCAAAAATTTGAATTAAAATGAAGTAAATATGCATCGAAACAAGAAAATGAGCATCAAAATGAAGTAAATGTACATCAAAACAAAAGAAATATGCATAGAAACGATGGAAATGTTGATTTTAATGAGGTAAATGCATCAAAATGAAGTATATATGCATCGAAATGAAGGAAATATTGGTCGTTATGAAGTAAATATGCATCAAAATTAAGGAAATATGCCTCGAAATGATGTAAATATGCATCAAAATGAAGGAAATGTTGATCGTAATAAAGTAAATATCCATCAAAATAAAGTAAATATGCATCGAAACGAAGGAAAATATGCATCAAAACAAAAAAAATATGCATCAAATCTAAAGAAATATTGATCGTAATGAGGTAAATGCATCATAATGAAGTAAATATACATCAAAATAAAAGAAATGTTGATCGTAATGAAGTAAATATCCATCAAAATAAAGTAAATATGCCTCGAAATGAAGAAAATGTTGATCATAATTTGGTAAATATGCATCAAAATGAAGTAAATATCAATCGAAACGAAGGAAATATGCATCGAAACGAAGTAAATATGCATCAAAATTTGAATCAAAATGAACTAAATATGCATCGAAATGAGAAAATGAGCATCAAAATGAAGTAAATGTGCATCAAAACGAAAGAAATTTTCATCGAAACAAAGGAAATGTTGTTCATAATGAGGTAAACATGCATCAAAATAAAGTAAATATGCATTGAAACGAAGGAAATATTTATCGTAATGAAGTAAATATTCATCAAAATGAAGAAAATATATATCGAAATGAAGTAAATATGCATCGAAATGAAGTAATTATATACATCGAAACGAAAGAAATATGCATCGAAATGATGGATATATGCATCGAATCGAAGGAAATGTTGATCGTAATGAAGTAAATATGCATCAGAATGAAGGAAACACACATCGAAACAAAGGAAATGTTGATCATAATGAAGTAAATATGCATCAAAATTAAGTAAATATGTATCGAAACGATGAAAATGTTGATATGAATGAATTAATTATGCAACAAAATGAAGTAAATACGCATCGAAACGAAAGAAATGTTGATCGCAATGAAGTAAATATGCATCAAAATGAAGTAAATATTTATCGAAATGAAAGAAATATGCTTCAAAACGAAGAAAATGTAGATCTTAATGAGGTAAATATGCATCAAAATGATGTAAATAAGCATCAAAACGAAGGAAATATTGATCGTAATGAAGTAAATATGCATAAAAATGAAGTAAATATACATCGAAACGAAGGAAATATTGATCGTAATGAAGTAAATATGCATCAAAATGAAGAAAATATGCATCAAAACGAAGGAAATGTTGAACGTAGTGGAGTAAACCTGCATCAAAATTAAGGAAATATGCATCAAAATAAGGTAAATATCAATTGAAACGAAAGAAAAATGCATCAAAATTTGAATCAAAATGAAGTAAATATGAATCGAAACAAGAAAATGAGCATCAAAATAAAGTAAATGTGCATCAAAATAAAAAAAATATGCATCGAAACGAAGGAAATGTTGATCGTAATGAGGTAAATATGCATCAAAATGAAGTAAATATGCATCGAAACGAAGGAAATATTGATCGTAATGAAGTAAATATGCATCAAAATGAAGAAAATATGCATCAAAACAAAGAAAATGTTGAACGTAATGAAGTAAATCTGCATCAAAATGAAGGAAATATACATCGTAATGAAGGAAATATGCATCGAATCGAAGGAAATATTGATCGCAATGAAGTAAATATGCATCAAAACGATGGAAATATGCATAAAAACGAAGTAAATATCAACCAAAATGAAGAAATTATGAATCAAAATGATATAAATATGCATCGAAACGAGAAAATGAGCATCAAAATGAAGTAAATGTCCATCAAAACAAATGAAATATGCATCGAAAAAAAGGAAATATTGATCATAATGATGTAAATGCATCATAATGAAGTAAATATGCATCGAAACGAAGGAAATGTTGGTCGTAATAAAGTAAATATGCATCAAAATTAAGGAAATATGCATCGAAATGAAGTAAATATTCATCAAAATAAAGTAAATATGCATCGAAACGAAGAAAATGTTGATCGTAATTTAGTAAATATGCATCAAAATTAAGTAAATATCAATCGAAATGAAGGAAATATGCATCGAAACGAAGTAAATATGCATCAAAATTTGAATAAAAATGAAGTAAGTATGCATCGAAACCAGAAAATGAGCATTAAAATGAAGTAAATGTGCATCAAAATAAAAGAAATATGCATCGAAACGAAAGAAATATTGATCATAATGAGGTAAACATGCATCAAAATGTAGTAAATATGCATTGAAATGAATGAAATGTTGATCGTAATGAAGTAAATATGCATTAAAATGAAGAAAATACGTATTGAAATGAAGTAAATATGCATCAAAATGAAGTAATTATATACATCGAAACGAAGGAAATATGCATCGAAATGATGGATATATGCATCGAATCGAAGGAAATGTTGATCGTAATGCAGTAAATATGCATCAGAATGAATGAAACATACATCGAAACAAAGGAAATGTTGATCGTAGTGAAGTAAATATGCATCAAAATAAAGTAAATATGTATCGAAACGATAAAAATGTTGATCTGAATGAAGTAATTATGCAAAATATGAAGTAAATATGCATCGAAACGAAGGAAATGTTGATCGCAATGAAGTATATATCCATCAAAATGAAGTAAATTTTCATCGAAACGAAAGAAATATGCATCGAAAGGAAGGTAATGTAGATCTTAATGAGGTAAATATGCCTCAAAATGATGTAAATAAGCATCAAAACGAAGGAAATGTTGATCGTAATGAAGTAAATATGCATCAAAATGAAGTAAATATACATCGAAATGAAGAAAATATTGATCGTAATGAAGTAAAATATGCATCAAAATGAAGAAAATATGCATCAAAACAAAGAAAATGTTGAACGTAATGAAGTAAATCTGCATCAAAATGAAGGAAATATGCATCAAAATGAAGTAAATATCAATTGAAACGAAAGAAAAATGCATCAAAATTTGAATCAAAATGAAGTATATATGCATCGAAACAAGAAAATGAGCATCAAAATGAAGTAAATGTGCATCAAAACAAAAGAAATATGCATCGAAACGAAGGAAATATTGATTATAATGAGGTAAATGCATCAAAATGAAGTAAATATGCATCGAAACGAAGGAAATATTGGTCGTTATGAAGAAAATATGCATCAAAATTAAGGAAATATGCATCGAAATGAAGTAAATATGCATCAAAACAAAGGAAATGTTGATCATAATAAAGTAAATATCCATCAAAATAAAGTAAATATGCATCGAAACGAAGAAAAATATGAATCAAAACAAAAGAAATATGCATCGAAACGAAGGAAATGTTGATCATAATGTGGTAAATGCATCATAATGAAGTAAATATATATCGAAACAAAGGAAATGTTGATCGTAATGAAGTAAATATCCATCAAAATAAAGTAAAAATGCATCGAAACGAAGAAAATATTGATAGCAATTTAGTAAATATGCATCAAAATGAAGTAAATATCAATCGAAATGAAGAAAATATGCATCGAAACGAAGTAAATATGCATCAAAATTTGAATCAAAATGAAGTAAATATCCATCGAAACGAGAAAATGAGCATGAAAATGAAGTAAATGTGCCTCAAAACGAAAGAAAAATGCTTCGAAACGAAGGAAATGTTGATCATAATGAGGTAAATATGCATCAAAATAAAGTAAATATGCATAGAAACGAAGGAAATGTTTAACGTAATGAAGTAAATATGCATCAAAATGAAGGAAATATTTATCAAAATGAAAGAAATATGCTTCGAAATGAAGGAAATGTAGATCTTAATGAGGTAAATATGCATCAAAATGATGTAAATAAGCATCAAAACGAAGGAAATATTGATCGTAATGAAGTAATATGCATCAAAATGAAGTAAATATACATCGAAACGAAGAAAATATTGATCGTAATGAAGTAAATATGCATCAAAATGAAGAAAATATGCATCAAAACAAAGGAAATGTTGAACGTAATGAAGTAATCTGCATCAAAATGAAGGAAATATGCTTCAAAATGAAGTAAATATCAACTGAAACGAAAGAAAAATGCATCAAAATTTGAATAAAAATGAAGTAAATATGTATCGAAACAAGAAAATGAGCATCAAAATGAAGTAAATGTGCATCAAAATAAAAAAATATGCATCGAAACGAAGGAAATGTTGACCGTAATGAGGTAAATATGCATCAAAATGAAGTAAATATGCATCAAAACGAAGGAAATGTTGATAGTAATGAAGTAAATATGCATCAAAATGAAATAAATATACATCGAATTGAAGAAAATATTGATCGTACTGAAGTAAATATGCATCAAAATGAAGAAAATATGCATCAAAACAAAGGAAATGTTGAACGTAATGAAGTAAATTTGCATCAAAATGAAGGAAATATACATCGAAATGAAGGAAATATGCATCGAACCGAAGTAAATGTTGATCGCAATGAAGTAAATATGCCTCAAAATGATGGAAATATGCATCAAAACGAAGTGAATATCAACAAAAAAGAAGAAATTATGCATCAAAATTTGAATCAAAATGAGGTAAATATGCATCGAAACGAGAAAATGAGCATCAAAATGAGGTAAATGTCCATCAAAACAAAAGAAATATGCATCGAAATGAAGGAAATATTGATCATAATGAGGTAAATGCTTCATAATGAAGTAAATATCCATCGAAACGAAGGAAATGTTGGTCGTAATAAAGTAAATATGCATCAAAAATAAGGAAATATGCATCGAAATGAAGTAAATATGCATCAAAACGAAAGAAATGTTGATCGTAATGAAGTAAATATCCATCAAAATAAAGTAAATATGCATCGAAACGAAGAAAATGTTGATCGTAATTTAGTAAATATGCATCAAAATTAAGTAAATATCAATCAAAATGAAGGAAATATGCATCGAAACGAAGTAAATATGCATCAAAATTTGAATAAAAATGAAGTAAATATGCATTGAAACCAGAAAATAAGCATCAAAATGAAGTAAATGTGCATCAAAACAAAAGAAATATGCATCGAAACGAAAGAAATGTTGATCATAATTAGGTAAACATGCATCAAAATGAAGTAAATATGCATTGAAATTAATGAAATGTTGATCGTAATGAAGTAAATATGCATTAAAATGAACAAAATATGCATCGAAATGAAGTAAATATGCATCAAAATTAAGTAATTATATACATCGAAACGAAGGAAATATGCATCGAAATGACGGATATATGCATCGAATCGAAGGAAATATTGATCGTAATGGAGTAAATATGCATCAGAATGAATGAAACATACATCGAAACAAAGGAAATGTTGATCGTAGTGACTTAAATATGCATCAAAATAAAGTAAATATGTATCGAAACGATGAAAATGTTGATCTAAATGAAGTAATTATGCAAAATATGAAGTATATATATATCGAAATGAAGGAAATGTTGATCGCAATAAAGTATATATGCATCAAAATGAAGTAAATTTTCATCGAAACGAAAAAAATATGCATCGAAACGAAGGAAATGTAGATCTTAATGAGGTAAATATGCATCAAAATGATGTAAATAAGCATCAAAACAAAGGAAATGTTGATCGTAACGAAGTAAATATGCATCAAAATGAAGTAAATATACATCGAAATGAAGAAAATATTGATCGTAATGAAGTAAATATGCATCAAAATGAAGAAAATATGCATCAAAACAAAGGAAATGTTGAACTTAATGAAGTAAATCTGCATCAAAATGAAGGAAATATGCATCAAAATGAAGTAAATATCAATTGAAACGAAAGAAAAATACATCAAAATTTGAATCAAAATGAAGTAAATATGCATCGAAACAAGAAAATGTGCATCAAAATGAAGTAAATGTGCATCAAAACGAAAGAAATATACATCGAAACGAAGGAAATGATGATTATAATGAGGTAAATACATCAAAATGAAGTGAATATGCATCGAAACGAAGGAAATATTGGTCGTTATGAAGTAAATATGCATCAAAATGAAGGAAATATGCATCGAAATGAAGTAAATATGCATCAAAACGAAGGAAATATTGATCGTAATGAAGTAAATATCCATCAAAATAAAGTAAATATGCATCGAAACAAAGAAAAATATAAATCAAAACAAAAGAAATATGCATCGAAACAAAGGAAATGTTGATCATAATGAGGTAAATGCATCATAATGAAGTAAAAATACATCGAAACAAAGGAAATGTTGATCGTAATGAAGTAAATATCCATCAAAATAAAGTTAAATTGCATCGAAACGAAGAAAATATTGATCGTAATTTAGTAAATATGCATCAAAATGAAGTTAATATCAATCGAAACGAAGAAAATATGCATCGAAATGAAGTAAATATGCATAAAAATTTGAATCAAAATGAAGTAAATATGCATCGAAATGAGAAAATGAGCATCAAAATGAAGTAAATGTGCATCAAAACGAAAGAAATATGCATCGAAACGAAGGAAATGTTGATCATAATGAGGTAGACATGCATCAAAATGAAGTAAATATGCATCGAAACGAAGGAAATATTTATCGTAATGAAGTAAATATGCATCAAAATGAAGAAAATATGCATCGAAATTAAGTAAATATGCATCAAAATGAAGTAGTTATATACATCGAAATGAAGGAAATATGTATCGAAATGATGGATATATGTATCAAATTGAAGGAAATGTTGATCGTAATGAAGTAAATATGCATCAGAATGAAGGAAACATACAACGAAACAAAGGAAATGTTGATCATAGTGAAGTAAATATGCATCAAAATAAAGTAAATATGTATCGAAACGATGAAAATGTTGATCTGAATGAAGTAATTATGCAACAAAATGAAGTAAATATGCATCGAAACGAAGTAAATATTTATCGAAATGAAATAAAATGTTTCAAAACGAAGGAAATGTAGATCTTAATGAGGTAAATATGCATCAAAATGATGTAAATAAGCATCAAAACGAAGGAAATATTGATCGTAATGAAGTAAATATACATCAAAATGAATTAAATATGTATCGAAATGAAGGAAATATTGATCGTAATGAAGTAAATATGCATCAAAATAAAGAAAATATACATTAAAACGAAGGAAATGTTGAACGTAATGGAGTAAATCTGTATCAAAATAAAGGAAATAAACATCAAAATAAAGTAAATATCAATTGAAACGAAAGAAAAATGCATCAAAATTTGAATCAAAACGAAGTAAATATGCATCGAAACAAGAAAATGAGCATCAAAATGAAGTAAATGAGCATCAAAACAAAAGAAATATGCTTCAAAATGAAGGAAATGTTGATCGTAATGAAGTAAATATGCATCAAAATGAAGTAAATATACATCGAAATAAAGAAAATGTTGATCGTAATGAAGTAAATGTGCATCAAAACGAAAAAATATGCATCGAAACGAAAAAAATGTTGATCATAATGAGGTAAACATGCATCAAAATGAAGTGAATGTGCATTGAAACGAAGGAAATGTTGATCGTAATGAAGTAAATATGCTTTAAAATGAAGAAAATATGCATCGAAATGAAGTAATTATATACATCGAAATGAAGAAATTATGCATCAAAATGATGGATATATGCATCGAATCGAAGGAAATGTTGATCGTAATGGAGTAAATATGCATCAGAATGAATGAAACATACATCTAAACAAAGGAAATGTTGATCGTAGTGAAGTAAATATGCATCAAAATAAAGTAAATATGTATTGAAACGATGAAAATGTTGATCTGAATGAAGTAATTATGAAAAATATGAAGTACATATGCATCGAAACGAAGGTAATGTTGATCACAATGAAGTATATATGCATCAAAATGAAGTAAATTTTCATCGAAACGAAAGAAATATGCATCGAAACGAAGGAAATGAAAATCTTAATGAGGTAAATATGCATCAAAATGATGTAAATAAGCATCAAAACGAAGAAAATGTTGATCGTAATGAAGAAAATATGCATCAAAATGAAGTAAATATACATCGAAATGAAGAAAATATTGATCGTAATGAAGTAAATATGCATCAAAATGAAGAAAATATGCATCAAAACAAAGGAAATGTTGAACGTAATGAAGTAAAACTTCATCAAAATGAAGGAAATATGCATCGAAATGAAGTAAATATCAATTGAAACGAAAAAAATGCATCAAAATTTGAATTAAAATGAAGTAAATATGCATCGAAACAAGAAAATGAGCATCAAAATGAAGTAAATGTGCATCAAAACAAAAAAAATATGCATCGAAACGAAGGAAATGTTAATTATAATGATGAAAATGCATCAAAATGAACTAAATATGCGTCGAAACGAAGGAAATATTGGTCGTTACGAAGTAAATATGCATCAAAATTAAGGAAATATGCATCGAAATGAAGTAAATATGCATCAAAACGAAGGAAATGTTGATCGTAATGAAGTAAATATGCATCGAAACAAAGAAAAACATGAATCAAAACAAAAGAAATATGCATCGAAACGAAGAAAATGTTGATCATAATGAGGTAAATGCATCATAATGAAGTAAATATACATCGAAACAAAGGAAATGTTGATCGTAATGAAGTAAATATCCATCAAAATAAAGTGAAAATGCATCGAAACGAAGAAAATATTGATCGTAATTTAGTAAATATGCATCAAAATGAAGTAAATATCAATCGAAACGAAGAAAATATGCAATGAAATGAAATAAATATGCATCAAAATTTGAATCAAAATGAAGTAAATATGCATCGAAACGAGAAAATGAGCATCAAAATGAAGTAAATGTGCATCAAAACGAATGAAATATGCATCGAAACAAAGGAAATGTTGATCATAATGAGGTAAATATGCATCAAAATGAAGTAAATATGCATCGAAACGAAGGAAATGTTTATCGTAATGAAGTAAATATGCATCAAAATGAAGGAAATATGCATCGAAATTACGTAAATATGCATCAAAATGAAGTAATTATATACTTCAAAACGAAGGAAATATGCATCGAAATGATGGATATATGCATCGAATCGAAGGAAATGTTGATCGTAATGAAGTAAATATGCATCAGAATGAAGGAAACATACAACGAAACAAAGGAAATGTTGATCATAGTGAAGTTAATATGCATCAAAATAAAGTAAATATGTATCGAAACGATGAAAATGTTGATCTGAATGAAGTAATTATGCAACAAAATGAAGTAAATATGCATCGAAACGAAAGAAATGTTGATCGCAATGAAATAAATATGCATCAAAATAAAGTAAATATTTATCGAAATGAAAGAAATATCCTTCAAAACGAAGGAAATGTAGATCTTAATGAGGTAAATATGCATCAAAATGATATAAATAAGCATCAAAACGAAAGAAATGTTGATCGTAATGAAGTAAATATGCATCTAAATGAAGTAAATATACATCGTAACGAAGCAAATATTGATCGTAATGAAGTAATATGCATAAAAATGAAGAAAATATGCATCAAAACGAAGAAATATTGAACGTAAAGGAGTAAATCTGCATCAAAATGAAGGAAATATGCATCAAAATAAGGTAAATATCAATTGAAACGAAAGAAAAATGCATCAAAATTTGAATCAAAATGAAGTAAATATGCAAAGAAACAAGAAATTGAGCATCAAAATGAAGTAAATGTGCATCAAAACAAAAAAAAAATATGCATCAAAACGAAGGAAATGTTGATCGTAATGAGGTAAATATGCATCAAAATGAAGTAAATATGCATCGAAACGAAGGAAATGTTGATCATAATGAAGTAAATATGCATCAAAATGAAGTAAATATACATCGAAATGAAGAAAATATTGATCGTAATGAAGTAAATATGCATCAAAATGAAGAAAATATGCATCAACACAAAGTAAATGTTGAACGTAATGAAGTAAATCTGCATCAAAATGAAGGAAATATGCATCAAAATGAAGTAAATATATATTGAAACGAAAGAAAAATGCATCAAAATTTGAATCAAAATGAAGTAAATATGCATCGAAACAAGAAAATGAGTATCAAAATGAAGTAAATGTGCATCAAAACAAAAGAAATATGCATCGAAACGAAGGAAATGTTGATTATAATGAGGTAAATGCATCAAAATGAAGTAAATATGCATCGAAACGAAGGAAATATTGGTCGTTATGAAGTAAATATGCATCAAAATTAAGGAAATATGCATCGAAATGAAGTAAATATGCATCAAAACGAAAGAAATTTTGATCATAATGAAGTAAATATCCATCAAAATAAAGTAAATATGCATCGAAACGAAGAAAAATATGAATCAAAACAAAAGAAATATGCATCGAAACGAAGGAAATGTTGATCATAATGAGGTAAATGCATCATAATGAAGTAAATATACATCGAAACAAAGGAAATGTTGATCGTAATGAAGTAAATATCCATCAAAATAAAGTAAAAATGCATCGAAACGAAGAAAATATTGATAGTAATTTAGTAAATATGCATCAAAATGAAGTAAATATGCATTAAAATTTGAATCAAAATGAAGTAAATATCCATCGAAACGAGAAAATGAGCATGAAAATGAAATAAATGTGCATCAAAACGAAAGAAATATGCATCGAAACGAAGGAAATGTTGATCATAATGAGGTAAATATGCATCAAAATGAAGGAAAAATTTATCGAAATGAAAGAAATATGCTTCGAAACGAAGGAACTGTAGATCTTAATGAGGTAAATATGCATCAAAATGATGTAAATAAGCATCAAAACGAAGGAAATGTTGATCGTAATGAAGTAAATATTCATCAAAATGAAGTAAATATACATCGAAACGAAGTAAATATTGATCGTAATGAAGTAAATATGCATCAAAATGAAGAAAATATGCATCAAAACAAAGGAAATGTTGAATGTAGTGAAGTAAATCTGTATCAAAATGAAGGAAATATGCATCAAAATGAAGTAAATATCAATTGAAACGAAAGAAAAATACATCAAAATTTGAATTAAAATGAAGTAAATATGCATCGAAATAAGAAAATGATCATCAAAATGAAGTAAATGTGCATCAAAACAAAGGAAATATGCATCGAAACGAAGAAAATGTTGATTATAATGAAGTAAATGCATCAAAAAGAAGTAAATATGCATCGAAACGAAGGAAATATTGGTCGTTATGAAGTAAATATGCATCAAAATTAAGGAAATATGCATCAAAATGAAGTAAATATGCATCAAAATGAAGGAAATGTTGATCGTAATGAAGTAATATCCATCAAAATAAAGTAAATATGCATCGAAACGAAGGAAAATATGCATAAAAAATGAAGTAAATATGCATCGAAACGAAGGAAATGTTGATCGTAATGAGGTAAATATGCATCAAAATGAAGTAAATATGCATCGAAACGAAGGAAATGTTGATCGCAATAAAGTAAATATGCATAAAAATGAAGTAAATATTCATTGAAACGGAAGAAATATGCATCAAAACGAAGGAAATGTAGATCTTAATGAGATAAATATGCATCAAAATGATGTAAATAAGCTTCAAAATTAAGGAAATGTTGATCGTAATGAAGTAAATATGCTTCAAAATGAAGTAAATATACATCAAAATGAAGAAAATATTGATCGTAATGAAGTAAATATGCATCAAAATGAAGAAAATATGCATCAAAACGAAGGAAATGTTGAACGTAATGGAGTAAATCTGCATCAAAATGAAGAAAATATGCATCAAAATAAAGTAAACATCAATTAAAATGAAAGAAAAATGCATCAAAATTTGAATTAAAATGAAATAAATATGCAACAAAACAAGAAAATGAGCATCAAAATGAAGTAAAAGTGCATCAAAACAAAAAAATATGCATCGAAACGAAGGAAATATTGATCGTAATGAGGTAAATATGCATCAAAATGAAGTAAATATGCATCGAAACGAAGGAAATGTTGATCGTAATGAAGTAAATATGCATCAAAATGAAGTAAATATTCATTGAAACGAAAGAAATACGCATCAAAACGAAGGAAATGTAGATCTTAATGAGGTAAATATGCATCAAAATGATGTAAATAAGCATCAAAACGAAGGAAATGTTGATCGTAATTAAGTAAATATGCTTCAAAATGAAGTAAATATACATCGAAATGAAGAAAATATTGATCGTAATGAAGTAAATATGCATCAAAATGAAGAAAATATGCATCAAAACAAAGGAAATGTTGAATGTAGTGAAGTAAATCTGCATCAAAATGAAGGAAATATGCATCAAAATGAAGTAAATATCAATTGAAACGAAAGAAAAAAACATCAAAATTTGAATTAAAATGAAGTAAATATGCATCGAAACAAGAAAATGAGCATCAAAATGAAGTAAATGTGCATCAAAACAAAAGAAATATGCATCGAAACGAAGGAAATGTTGATTATAATGAGGTAAATGCATCAAAATGAAGTAAATATGCATCGAAACGAAGGAAATATTGGTCGTTATGAAGTAAATATGCATCAAAATTAAGGAAATATGCATCGAAATGAAGTAAATATGCATCAAAACGAAAGAAATTTTGATCATAATGAAGTAAATATCCATCAAAATAAAGTAAATATGCATCGAAACGAAGAAAAATATGAATCAAAACAAAAGAAATATGCATCGAAACGAAGGAAATGTTGATCGTAATGAAGTAAATATCCATCAAAATAAAGTAAAAATGCATCGAAACGAAGAAAATATTGATAGTAATTTAGTAAATATGCATCAAAATGAAGTAAATATGCATTAAAATTTGAATCAAAATGAAGTAAATATCCATCGAAACGAGAAAATGAGCACGAAAATGAAATAAATGTGCATCAAAACGAAAGAAATATGCATCGAAACGAAGGAAATGTTGATCATAATGAGGTAAATATGCATCAAAATGAAGGAAAAATTTATCGAAATGAAAGAAATATGCTTCGAAACGAAGGAACTGTAGATCTTAATGAGGTAAATATGCATCAAAATGATGTAAATAAGCATCAAAACGAAGGAAATGTTGATCGTAATGAAGTAAATATTCATCAAAATGAAGTAAATATACATCGAAACGAAGTAAATATTGATCGTAATGAAGTAAATATGCATCAAAATGAAGAAAATATGCATCAAAACAAAGAAAATGTTGAATGTAGTGAAGTAAATCTGTATCAAAATGAAGGAAATATGCATCAAAATGAAGTAAATATCAATTGAAACGAAAGAAAAATACATCAAAATTTGAATTAAAATGAAGTAAATATGCATCGAAATAAGAAAATGATCATCAAAATGAAGTAAATGTGCATCAAAACAAAGGAAATATACATCGAAACGAAGAAAATGTTGATTATAATGAAGTAAATGCATCAAAAAGAAGTAAATATGCATCGAAACGAAGGAAATATTGGTCGTTATGAAGTAAATATGCATCAAAATTAAGGAAATATGCATCAAAATGAAGTAAATATGCATCAAAATGAAGGAAATGTTGATCGTAATGAAGTAATATCCATCAAAATAAAGTAAATATGCATCGAAACGAAGGAAAATATGCATAAAAAATGAAGTAAATATGCATCGAAACGAAGGAAATGTTGATCGTAATGAGGTAAATATGCATCAAAATGAAGTAAATATGCATCGAAACGAAGGAAATGTTGATCGCAATGAAGTAAATATGCATAAAAATGAAGTAAATATTCATTGAAACGGAAGAAATATGCATCAAAACGAAGGAAATGTAGATCTTAATGAGATAAATATGCATCAAAATGATGTAAATAAGCTTCAAAATTAAGGAAATGTTGATCGTAATGAAGTAAATATGCTTCAAAATGAAGTAAATATACATCAAAATGAAGAAAATATTGATCGTAATGAAGTAAATATGCATCAAAATGAAGAAAATATGCATCAAAACGAAGGAAATGTTGAACGTAATGGAGTAAATCTGCATCAAAATGAAGAAAACATGCATCAAAATAAAGTAAACATCAATTAAAACGAAAGAAAAATGCATCAAAATTTGAATTAAAATGAAATAAATATGCAACAAAACAAGAAAATGAGCATCAAAATGAAGTAAAAGTGCATCAAAACAAAAAAATATGCATCGAAACGAAGGAAATATTGATCGTAATGAGGTAAATATGCATCAAAATGAAGTAAATATGCATCGAAACGAAGGAAATGTTGATCGTAATGAAGTAAATATGCATCAAAATGAAGTAAATATTCATTGAAACGAAAGAAATACGCATCAAAACGAAGGAAATGTAGATCTTAATGAGGTAAATATGCATCAAAATGATGTAAATAAGCATCAAAACGAAGGAAATGTTGATCGTAATTAAGTAAATATGCTTCAAAATGAAGTAAATATACATCGAAATGAAGAAAATATTGATCGTAATGAAGTAAATATGCATCAAAATGAAGAAAATATGCATCAAAACAAAGGAAATGTTGAATGTAGTGAAGTAAATCTGCATCAAAATGAAGGAAATATGCATCAAAATGAAGTAAATATCAATTGAAACGAAAGAAAAAAACATCAAAATTTGAATTAAAATGAAGTAAATATGCATCGAAACAAGAAAATGAGCATCAAAATGAAGTAAATGTGCATCAAAACAAAAGAAATATGCCTCGAAACGAAGAAAATGTTGATTATAATATTGTAAATGCATCAAAATGAAGTAAATATGCATAGAAACGAAGGAAATATTGGTCGTTATGAAGTAAATATGCATCAAAATTAAGGAAATATGCATCAAAATGAAGTAAATATGCATCAAAATGAAGGAAATGTTGATCGTAATGAAGTAAATATCCATCAAAATAAAGTAAATATGCATCGAAACGAAGGAAAATATGCATCAAAAATGAAGTCAATATGCATCGAAACGAGGGAAATGTTGATCATAATGAGGTAAATATGCATCAAAATAAAGAAAATATACATTAAAACGAAGGAAATGTTGAACGTAATGGAGTAAATCTGCATCAAAATGAA
Source organism: Pogostemon cablin (assembly GCA_023678885.1). NCBI lineage: Eukaryota > Viridiplantae > Streptophyta > Magnoliopsida > Lamiales > Lamiaceae > Pogostemon > Pogostemon cablin. The sequence continues at coordinate 19,290 of JAHCLQ010000876.1, forward strand.
GTAAATATTCATTAAAACGGAAGAAATATGCATCGAAACGAAGGAAATGTAGATCTTAATGAGGTAAATATGCATCAAAATTATGTAAATAAGTATCAAAACGAAGGAAATATTGATCGTAATGAAGTAAATTTGCTTCAAAATGAAGTAAATATACATCAAAATGAAGAAAATATTGATCGTAATGAAGTAAATATGCATCAAAATGAAGAAAATATGCATCAAAACAAAGGAAATGTTGAATGTAGTGAAGTAAATCTGCATCAAAATGAAGGAAATATGCATCAAAATGAAGTAAATATCAATTGAAACGAAAGAAAAATACATCAAAATTTGAATTAAAATGAAGTAAATATGCATCGACATAAGAAAATGAGCATCAAAATGAAGTAAATGTGCATCAAAACAAAGGAAATATGCATCGAAACGAAGAAAATGTTGATTATAATGAAGTAAATGCATCAAAATGAAGTAAATATGCATCGAAACGAAAGAAATATTGGTCGTTATGAAGTAAATATGCATCAAAATTAAGGAAATATGCATCAAAATGAAGTAAATATGCATCAAAATGAAGGAAATGTTGATCGTAATGAAGTAAATATCCATCAAAATAAAGTAAATATGCATCGAAACGAAGGAAAATATGCATAAAAAATGAAGTAAATATGCATCGAAACGAAGGAAATGTTGATCGTAATGAGGTAAATATGCATCAAAATGAAGTAAATATGCATCGAAACGAAGGAAATGTTGATCGCAATGAAGTAAATATGCATAAAAATGAAGTTAATATTCATTGAAACGGAAGAAATATGCATCGAAACGAAGTAAATGTAGATCTTAATGAGGTAAATATGCATCAAAATGATGTAAATAAGCTTCAAAACGAAGGAAATGTTGATCGTAATGAAGTAAATATGCTTCAAAATGAAGTAAATATACATCAAAATGAAGAAAATATTGATCGTAATGAAGTAAATGTGCATCAAAATGAAGAAAATATGCATCAAAACGAAGGAAATGTTGAACGTAATTGAGTAAATCTGCATCAAAATGAAGAAAATATGCATCAAAATAAAGTAAATATCAATTGAAACGAAAGAAAAATGCATCAAAATTTGAATCAAAATGAAGTAAATATGAAACAAAACAAAAAAATGAGGATCAAAATGAAGTAAAAGTGCATCAAAACAAAAAATATGCATCGAAACGAAGGAAATGTTGATCGTAATGAGGTAAATATACATCAAAATGAAGTAAATATGCATCGAAACGAAGGAAATGTTGATCCTAATGAAGTAAATTTGCATCAAAATGAAGTAAATATTCATTGAAACTAAAGAAATATGCATCAAAACGAAGGAAATGTAGATCTTAATGAGGTAAATATGCATCAAAATGATGTAAATAAGCATCAAAACGAAGGAAATGTTGATCGTAATTAAGTAAATATGCTTCAAAATGAAGTAAATATACATCGAAATAAAGAAAATATTGATCGTAATGAAGTAAATATGCATCAAAATGAAGAAAATATGCATCAAAACAAAGGAAATGTTGAATGTAGTGAAGTAAATCTGCATCAAAATGAAGGAAATATGCATCAAAATGAAGTAAATATCAATTGAAAAGTAAGAAAAATACATCAAAATTTGAATTAAAATGAAGTAAATATGCATCGAAACAAGAAAATGAGCATTAAAATGAAGTAAATGTGCATCAAAACAAAAGAAATATGCATAGAAACGATGGAAATGTTGATTTTAATGAGGTAAATGCATCAAAATGAAGTAAATATGCATCGAAATGAAGGAAATATTGGTCGTTATGAAGTAAATATGCATCAAAATTAAGGAAATATGCCTCGAAATGAAGTAAATATGCATCAAAATGAAGGAAATGTTGATCGTAATGAAGTAAATATCCATCAAAATAAAGTAAATATGCATCGAAACGAAGGAAAATATGCATCAAAACAAAAGAAATATGCATCAAAACTAAGGAAATATTGATCGTAATGAGGTAAATGCATCATAATGAAGTAAATATACATCAAAATAAAGGAAATGTTGATCGTAATGAAGTAAATATCAATCGAAACGAAGGAAATATGCATCGAAACGAAGTAAATATGCATCAAATTTTGAATCAAAATGAACTAAATATGCATCGAAATGAGAAAATGAGCATCAAAATGAAGTAAATGTGCATCAAAACGAAAGAAATTTTCATCGAAACATAGGAAATGTTGTTCATAATGAGGTAAACATGCATCAAAATGAAGTAAATATGCATTGAAACGAAGGAAATATTTATCGTAATGAAGTAAATATTCATCAAAATGAAGAAAATATATATCGAAATGAAGTAAATATGCATCGAAATGAAGTAATTATATACATCGAAACGAAAGAAATATGCATCGAAATGATGGATATTGCATCGAATCGAAGGAAATGTTGATCGTAATGAAGTAAATATGCATCAGAATGAAGGAAACATACATCTAAACAAAGGAAATGTTGATCATAATGAAGTAAATATGCATCAAAATTAAGTAAATATGTATCGAAACGATGAAAATGTTGATATGAATGAATTAATTATGCAACAAAATGAAGTAAATATGCATCGAAACGAAAGAAATGTTGATCGCAATGCAGTAAATATGCATCAAAATGAAGTAAATATTTGTCGAAATGAAAGAAATATGCTTCAAAACGAAGAAAATGTAGATCTTAATAAGGTAAATTTGCATCAAAATGATGTAAATAAGCATCAAAACGAAGGAAATGTTGATCGTAATGAAGTAAATATGCATAAAAATGAAGTAAATATACATCGAAACGAAGGAAATATTGATCATAATGAAGTAAATATGCATCAAAATGAAGAAAATATGCATCAAAACGAAGGAAATGTTGAACGTAGTGGAGTAAACCTGCATCAAAATTAAGGAAATATGCATCAAAATAAGGTAAATATCAATTGAAACGAAAGAAAAATGCATCAAAATTTGAATCAAAATGAAGTAAATATGAATCGAAACAAGAAAATAAGCATCAAAATGAAGTAAATGTGCATCAAAATAAAAAAAATATGCATCGAAACGAAGGAAATGTTGATCGTAATGAGGTAAATATGCATCAAAATGAAGTAAATATGCATCGAAACGAAGGAAATATTGATCGTAATGAAGTAAATATGCATCAAAATGAAGAAAATATGCATCAAAACAAAGAAAATGTTGAACGTAATGAAGTAAATCTGCATCAAAATGAAGGAAATATACATCGAAATGAAGGAAATATGCATCGAATCGAAGGAAATGTTGATCGCAATGAAGTAAATATGCATCAAAACGATGGAAATATGCATAAAAACGAAGTAAATATCAACCAAAATGAAGAAATTATGCATCAAAATTTGAATCAAAATGATATAAATATGCATCGAAACGAGAAAATGAGCATCAAAATGAAGTAAATGTCCATCAAAATAAATGAAATATGCATCGAAAAAAAGGAAATATTGATCATAATGATGTAAATGCATCATAATGAAGTAAATATGCATCGAAACGAAAGAAATGTTGGTCGTAATAAAATAAATATGCATCAAAATGAAAGAAATATGCATCGAAATGAAGTAAATATCCATCAAAATAAAGTAAATATGCATCGAAACGAAGAAAATGTTGATCGTAATTTAGTAAATATGCATCAAAATTAAGTAAATATCAATCGAAATGAAGGAAATATGCATCGAAACGAAGTAAATATGCATCAAAATTTGAATAAAAATGAAGTAAGTATGCATCGAAACCAGAAAATGAGCATCAAAATGAAGTAAATGTGCATCAAAACAAAAGAAATATGCATCGAAACGAAAGAAATATTGATCATAATGAGGTAAACATGCATCAAAATGAAGTAAATGTGCATTGAAATGAATGAAATGTTGATCGTAATGAAGTAAATATGCATTAAAATGAACAAAATATGCATCGAAATGAAGTAAATATGCATCAAAATGAAGTAATTATATACATCGAAACGAAGGAAATATGCATCGAAATGATAGATATATGCATCGAATCGAAGGAAATGTTGATCGTAATGGAGTAAATATGCATCAGAATGAATGAAACATACATCAAAACAAAGGAAATGTTGAACGTAGTGAAGTAAATATGCATCAAAATAAAGTAAATATGTATCGAAACGATGAAAATGTTGATCTAAATGAAGTAATTATGCAAAATATGAAGTAAATATGCATCGAAACGAAGGAAATGTTGATCGCAATGAAGTATATATGCATCAAAATGAAGTTAATTTTGATCAAAACGAAAGAAATATGCATCGAAACAAAGGAAATGTAGAACTTAATGAGGTAAATATGCATCAAAATGATGTAAATAAGCATCAAAACGAAGGAAATGTTGATCGTAATGAAGTAAATATGCATCAAAATGAAGTAAATATACATTGAAATGAAGAAAATATTGATCGTAAAGAAGTAAATATTCATCAAAATGAAGAAAATATGCATCAAAACAAAGGAAATGTTGAACGTAATGAAGTAAATCTGCATCAAAATGAAGGAAATATGCATCAAATTGAAGTAAATATCAATTGAAACGAAAGAAAAATGCATCAAAATTTGAATCAAAATGAAGTAAATATGCATCGAAACAAGAAAATGAGCATCAAAATGAAGTAAATGTGCATCCAAACAAAAGAAATATGCATCGAAACGAAGGAAATGTTGATTATAATGAGGTAAATGCATCAAAATGAAGTAAATATGCATCGAAACGAAGGAAATATTGGTCGTTATGAAGTAAATATGCATCAAAATTAAGGAAATATGCATCTAAATGAAGTAAATATGCATCAAAATGAAGGAAATGTTGATCGTAATGAAGTAAATGTGCATCAAAATAAAAAAATATGCATCAAAACGAAGGAAATGTTGACCGTAATGAGGTAAATATGCATCACAATGAAGTAAATATACATCGAAACAATGGAAATGTTGATCGTAATGAAGTAAATATCCATCAAAATAAAGTAAAAATGCATCGAAACGAAGAAAATATTGATAGTAATTTAGTAAATATGCATCAAAATAAAGTAAATATCAATCGAAACGAAGAAAATATGCATCGAAACAAAGTAAATATGCATCAAAATTTGAATCAAAATGAAGTAAATATTCATGGAAACGAGAAAATGAGCATGAAAATGAAGTAAATGTGCATCAAAATGAAAGAAATATGCATCGAAACGAAGGAAATGTTGATCATAATGAGGTAAATATGCATCAAAATGAAGTAAATATGCATCGAAACGAAGGAAATGTTTATCGTAATAAAGTAAATATGCATCAAAATGAAGGAAATATTTATCGATACGAAAGAAATATGCTTCGAAACGAAGGAAATGTAGATCTTAATGAGGTAAATATGCATCAAAATGATGTAAATAAGCTTCAAAACGAAGGAAATGTTGATCGTAATGAAGTAAATATGCTTCAAAATGAAGTAAATATACATCAAAATGAAGAAAATATTGATCGTAATGAAGTAAATATGCATCAAAATGAAGAAAATATGCATCAAAACGAAGGAAATGTTGAACGTAATTGAGTAAATCTGCATCAAAATGAAGAAAATATGCATCAAAATAAAGTAAATATCAATTGAAACGAAAGAAAAATGCATCAAAATTTGAATCAAAATGAAGTAAATATGAAACAAAACAAAAAAATGAGCATCAAAATGAAGTAAAAGTGCATCAAAACAAAAAATATGCATCGAAACGAAGGAAATGTTGATCGTAATGAGGTAAATATACATCAAAATGAAGTAAATATGCATCGAAACGAAGGAAATGTTGATCCTAATGAAGTAAATATGCATCAAAATGAAGTAAATATTCATTGAAACTAAAGAAATATGCATCAAAACGAAGGAAATGTAGATCTTAATGAGGTAAATATGCATCAAAATGATGTAAATAAGCATCAAAACGAAGGAAATGTTGATCGTAATTAAGTAAATATGCTTCAAAATGAAGTAAATATACATCGAAATGAAGAAAATATTGATCGTAATGAAGTAAATATGCATCAAAATGAAGAAAATATGCATCAAAACAAAGGAAATGTTGAATGTAGTGAAGTAAATCTGCATCAAAATGAAGGAAATTTGCATCAAAATGAAGTAAATATCAATTGAAAAGTAAGAAAAATACATCAAAATTTGAATTAAAATGAAGTAAATATGCATCGAAACAAGAAAATGAGCATTAAAATGAAGTAAATGTGCATCAAAACAAAAGAAATATGCATAGAAACGATGGAAATGTTGATTTTAATGAGGTAAATGCATCAAAATGAAGTAAATATGCATCGAAATGAAGGAAATATTGGTCGTTATGAAGTAAATATGCATCAAAATTAAGGAAATATGCCTCGAAATGAAGTAAATATGCATCAAAATGAAGGAAATGTTGATCGTAATGAAGTAAATATCCATCAAAATAAAGTAAATATGCATCGAAACGAAGGAAAATATGCATCAAAACAAAAGAAATATGCATCAAAACTAAGGAAATATTGATCGTAATGAGGTAAATGCATCATAATGAAGTAAATATACATCAAAATAAAGGAAATGTTGATCGTAATGAAGTAAATATCCATCAAAATAAAGTAAATATGCATCGAAATGAAGAAAATGTTGATCATAATTTGGTAAATATGCATCAAAATGAAGTAAATATCAATCGAAACGAAGGAAATATGCATCGAAACGAAGTAAATATGCATCAAAATTTGAATCAAAATGAACTAAATATGCATCGAAATGAGAAAATGAGCATCAAAATGAAGTAAATGTGCATCAAAACGAAAGAAATTTTCATCGAAACATAGGAAATGTTGTTCATAATGAGGTAAACATGCATCAAAATGAAGTAAATATGCATTGAAACGAAGGAAATATTTATCGTAATGAAGTAAATATTCATCAAAATGAAGAAAATATATATCGAAATGAAGTAAATATGCATCGAAATGAAGTAATTATATACATCGAAACGAAAGAAATATGCATCGAAATGATGGATATTGCATCGAATCGAAGGAAATGTTGATCGTAATGAAGTAAATATGCATCAGAATGAAGGAAACATACATCTAAACAAAGGAAATGTTGATCATAATGAAGTAAATATGCATCAAAATTAAGTAAATATGTATCGAAACGATGAAAATGTTGATATGAATGAATTAATTATGCAACAAAATGAAGTAAATATGCATCGAAACGAAAGAAATGTTGATCGCAATGAAGTAAATATGCATCAAAATGAAGTAAATATTTATCGAAATGAAAGAAATATGCTTCAAAACGAAGAAAATGTAGATCTTAATAAGGTAAATTTGCATCAAAATGATGTAAATAAGCATCAAAACGAAGGAAATGTTGATCGTAATGAAGTAAATATGCATAAAAATGAAGTAAATATACATCGAAACGAAGGAAATATTGATCATAATGAAGTAAATATGCATCAAAATGAAGAAAATATGCATCAAAACGAAGGAAATGTTGAACGTAGTGGAGTAAACCTGCATCAAAATTAAGGAAATATGCATCAAAATAAGGTAAATATCAATTGAAACGAAAGAAAAATGCATCAAAATTTGAATCAAAATGAAGTAAATATGAATCGAAACAAGAAAATAAGCATCAAAATGAAGTAAATGTGCATCAAAATAAAAAAAATATGCATCGAAACGAAGGAAATGTTGATCGTAATGAGGTAAATATGCATCAAAATGAAGTAAATATGCATCGAAACGAAGGAAATATTGATCGTAATGAAGTAAATATGCATCAAAATGAAGAAAATATGCATCAAAACAAAGAAAATGTTGAACGTAATGAAGTAAATCTGCATCAAAATGAAGGAAATATACATCGAAATGAAGGAAATATGCATCGAATCGAAGGAAATGTTGATCGCAATGAAGTAAATATGCATCAAAACGATGGAAATATGCATAAAAACGAAGTAAATATCAACCAAAATGAAGAAATTATGCATCAAAATTTGAATCAAAATGATATAAATATGCATCGAAACGAGAAAATGAGCATCAAAATGAAGTAAATGTCCATCAAAATAAATGAAATATGCATCGAAAAAAAGGAAATATTGATCATAATGATGTAAATGCATCATAATGAAGTAAATATGCATCGAAACGAAAGAAATGTTGGTCGTAATAAAATAAATATGCATCAAAATGAAAGAAATATGCATCGAAATGAAGTAAATATCCATCAAAATAAAGTAAATATGCATCAAAACGAAGAAAATGTTGATCGTAATTTAGTAAATATGCATCAAAATTAAGTAAATATCAATCGAAATGAAGGAAATATGCATCGAAACGAAGTAAATATGCATCAAAATTTGAATAAAAATGAAGTAAGTATGCATCGAAACCAGAAAATGAGCATCAAAATGAAGTAAATGTGCATCAAAACAAAAGAAATATGCATCGAAACGAAAGAAATATTGATCATAATGAGGTAAACATGCATCAAAATGAAGTAAATGTGCATTGAAATGAATGAAATGTTGATCGTAATGAAGTAAATATGCATTAAAATGAACAAAATATGCATCGAAATGAAGTAAATATGCATCAAAATGAAGTAATTATATACATCGAAACGAAGGAAATATGCATCGAAATGATAGATATATGCATCGAATCGAAGGAAATGTTGATCGTAATGGAGTAAATATGCATCAGAATGAATGAAACATACATCAAAACAAAGGAAATGTTGAACGTAGTGAAGTAAATATGCATCAAAATAAAGTAAATATGTATCGAAACGATGAAAATGTTGATCTAAATGAAGTAATTATGCAAAATATGAAGTAAATATGCATCGAAACGAAGGAAATGTTGATCGCAATGAAGTATATATGCATCAAAATGAAGTTAATTTTGATCGAAACGAAAGAAATATGCATCGAAACAAAGGAAATGTAGAACTTAATGAGGTAAATATGCATCAAAATGATGTAAATAAGCATCAAAACGAAGGAAATGTTGATCGTAATGAAGTAAATATGCATCAAAATGAAGTAAATATACATTGAAATGAAGAAAATATTGATCGTAAAGAAGTAAATATTCATCAAAATGAAGAAAATATGCATCAAAACAAAGGAAATGTTGAACGTAATGAAGTAAATCTGCATCAAAATGAAGGAAATATGCATCAAATTGAAGTAAATATCAATTGAAACGAAAGAAAAATGCATCAAAATTTGAATCAAAATGAAGTAAATATGTATCGAAACAAGAAAATGAGCATCAAAATGAAGTAAATGTGCATCCAAACAAAAGAAATATGCATCGAAACGAAGGAAATGTTGATTATAATGAGGTAAATGCATCAAAATGAAGTAAATATGCATCGAAACGAAGGAAATATTGGTCGTTATGAAGTAAATATGCATCAAAATTAAGGAAATATGCATCTAAATGAAGTAAATATGCATCAAAATGAAGGAAATGTTGATCGTAATGAAGTAAATGTGCATCAAAATAAAAAAATATGCATCAAAACGAAGGAAATGTTGACCGTAATGAGGTAAATATGCATCATAATGAAGTAAATATACATCGAAACAATGGAAATGTTGATCGTAATGAAGTAAATATCCATCAAAATAAAGTAAAAATGCATCGAAACGAAGAAAATATTGATAGTAATTTAGTAAATATGCATCAAAATAAAGTAAATATCAATCGAAACGAAGAAAATATGCATCGAAACAAAGTAAATATGCATCAAAATTTGAATCAAAATGAAGTAAATATTCATGGAAACGAGAAAATGAGCATGAAAATGAAGTAAATGTGCATCAAAATGAAAGAAATATGCATCGAAACGAAGGAAATGTTGATCATAATGAGGTAAATATGCATCAAAATGAAGTAAATATGCATCGAAACGAAGGAAATGTTTATCGTAATAAAGTAAATATGCATCAAAATGAAGAAAATATTTATCGATACGAAAGAAATATGCTTCGAAACGAAGGAAATGTAGATCTTAATGAGGTAAATATGCATCAAAATGATGTAAATAAGCATCAAAACGAAGGAAATGTTGATCGTAATGAAGTAAATATGCATCAAAATGAAGTAAATATACATCGAAACGAAGGAAATATTGATCGTAATGAAGTAAATATGCATAAAAATGAAGAAAATATGCATCAAACGAAGGAAATGTTGAACGTAATGGAGTAAATGTGCATCAAAATGAAGGAAATATGCATCAAAATAAAGAAAATATCAATTGAAACGAAAGAAAAATGCATCAAAATTTGAATCAAAATGAAGTAAATATGCAACAAAACAAGAAAATGAGCATCAAAATGAAGTAAATATGCATCAAAACAAAAAAATATGCATCGAAACGAAGGAAATGTTGATCGTAATGAGGTAAATATGCATCAAAATGAAGTAAATATGCATCGAAATGAAGGAAATGTTGATCGTAATGAAGTAAATATGCATCAAAATGAAGTAAATATTCATTGAAACGAAAGAAATATTCATCAAAACGAAGGAAATGTAGATCTTAATGAGGTAAATATGCATCAAAATGATGTAAATAAGCATCAAAACGAAGGAAATGTTGATCGTAATTAAGTAATTATGCATCAAAATGAAGTAAATATACATCGAAATGAAGAAAATATTGATCGTAATGAAGTAAATATGCATCAAAATGAAGAAAATATGAAGTAAATATACATCGAAATGAAGAAAATATTGATGGTAATGAAGTAAATATGCATCAAAATGAAGAAAATATGCATCAAAACAAAGGAAATGTTGAATGTAGTGAAGTAAATCTGCATCAAAATGAAGGAAATATGCATCAAAATGAAGTAAATATCAATTGAAAAGTAAGAAAAATACATCAAAATTTGAATTAAAATGAAGTAAATATGCATCGAAACAAGAAAATGAGCATCAAAATGAAGTAAATGTGCATCAAAACAAAAGAAATATGCATAGAAACGATGGAAATGTTGATTTTAATGAGGTAAATGCATCAAAATGAAGTAAATATGCATCGAAATGAAGGAAATATTGGTCGTTATGAAGTAAATATGCATCAAAATTAAGGAAATATGCCTCGAAATAAAGTAAATATGCATCAAAATGAAGGAAATGTTGATCGTAATGAAGTAAATATCCATCATAATAAAGTAAATATGCATCGAAACGAAGGAAAATATGCATAAAAATGAAGTAAATATGCATCGAAACGAAGGAAATGTTGATCGTAATGAGGTAAATATGCATCAAAATGAAGTAAATATGCATCGAAACGAAGGAAATGTTGATCGCAATGAAGTAAATATGCATAAAAATAAAGTAAATATTCATTGAAACGGAAGAAATATGCATCGAAACGAAGAAAATGTAGATCTTAATGAGGTAAATATGCATCAAAATGATGTAAATAAGCATCAAAACGAAGGAAATGTTGATCGTAATGAAGTAAATATGCTTCAAAATGAAGTAAATATATGTCAAAATGAAGAAAATATTGATCGTAATGAAGTAAATATGCATCAAAATGAAGAAAATATGCATCAAAACAAATGAAATGTTGAATGTAGTGAAGTAAATCTGCATCAAAATGAAGGAAATATGCATCAAAATGAAGTAAATATCAATTGAAAAGAAAAAAAAATACATCAAAATTTGAATTAAAATGAAGTAAATATGCATCGAAACAAGAAAATAAGCATCAAAATGAAGTAAATGTGCATCAAAACAAAAGAAATATGCATCGAAACGAAGGAAATGTTGATTATAATGAGGTAAATACATCAAAATGAAGTAAATATGCATCGAAACGAAGGAAATATTGGTCGTTATGAAGTAAATATGCATCAAAATTAAGGAAATATGCATCAAAATGAAGTAAATATGCATCAAAATAAAGGAAATGTTGATCGTAATGAAGTAAATATCCATCAAAATAAAGTAAATATGCATTGAAACGAAGGAAAATATGCATCAAAACAAAAGAAATATGCATCGAAACTAAGGAAATATTGATCGTAATGAGGTAAATGCATCATAATGAAGTAAATATACATCAAAATAAAGGAAATGTTGATCGTAATGAAGTAAATATCCATCAAAATACTTCATTTTGTTGCATAATTACTTCATTCAGATCAACATTTTCATCGTTACGATACATATTTACTTTATTTTGATGCATATTTACATCACTATGATCAACATTTCCTTTGTTTCGTTATATGTTTCCTTCATTCTGATGCATATTTACTTCATTACGATCAACATTTCCTTCGATTCGATGCATATATCCATCATTTCGATGCATATTTCCTTCGTTTCGATGTATATAATTACTTCATTTTGATGCATATCTACTTAATTTCGATGCATATTTCCTTTATTTTGATGCATATTTACTTCACTACGATAAACATTTCCTTCGTTTCGATGCATATTTATTTCATTTTGATGCATATTTACCTCATTATGATCAACATTTCCTTAGTTTTGATGCATATTTCTTTCGTTTTGATGCACATTTACTTCATTTTGATGCTCATTTTCTCGTTTCGATGCATATTTACTTCATTTTGATTCAAATTTTGATGCATATTTACTTCGTTTTGATGCATATTTTCTTCGTTTCGATTGATATTTACTTCATTTTGATGCATATTTACTAAATTACGATCAATATTTTCTTCGTTTCGATGCATTTTAACTTTATTTTGATGTAGATTTACTTCATTACGATCAACATTTCCCTTGTTTCGTTGTATATTTACTTCATTATGATGCATTTACCTCATTATGATCAACATTTCCTTCGTTTCGATGCATATTTCTTTTGTTTTGATTCATAATTTTCTTTGTTTCGATGCATATTTACTTTATTTTGATGGATATTTACTTCATTACGATCAACATTTCCTTCATTTTGATGCATATTTACTTCATTTCGATGCATATTTCCTTAATTTTGATGCATATTTACTTCATAACGACCAATATTTCCTTCGTTTCTATGCATATTTACTTCATTTTGATGCATTTACCTCATTATAATCAATATTTCCTTCGTTTCGATGCATATTTCTTTTGTTTTGATGCACATTTACTTCTTTTTTATGCTTATTTTTTCGTTTCGATGCATATTTACTTTATTTTGATTCAAATTTTGATGTATTTTACTTTCGTTTCAATTGATATTTACTTCATTTTGATGCATATTTCCTTCATTTTGATGCAGATTTACTTCATTACGTTCAACATTTCCTTTTTTTTATGCGTATTTTCTTCATTTTGATGCATATTTACATCTTTATGATCAATATTTTCTTCATTTCGATGTATATTTACTTCATTTTGATGCATATTTACTTCATTACGATCAAAATTTCCTTCGTTTTGATGCTTATTTACCTCATTTTAACGCATATTTACCTCATTAAGATCTACATTTCCTTCGTTTCGAAGCATATTTCTTTAATTTCGATAAATATTTACTTCATTTAGATGCATATTTACTTCATTGCGATCAACATTTCCTTCGTTTCGATGCATATTTACTTTATTTTGTTGCATAATTACTTCTTTCAGATCAACATTTTCATCGTTTCGATACATATTTACTTTATTTTGATGCATATTTTCTTCACTACGATCAACATTTCCTTTGTTTCGTTGTATGTTTCCTTCATTCTGATGCATATTTACTTCATTACGATCAACATTTTCTTAGATTTGATGCATATATCCATTATTTCGATGCATATTTTCTTCGTTTCGATGTATATAATTACTTCATTTTGATGCATATTTACTTAATTTCGATGAATATTTCCTTCATTTTGATGCATATTTACTTCATTACGATAAATATTTCCTTCGTTTCGATGCATATTTACTTCATTTTGATGCATATTTACCTCATTATGATCAACATTTCCTACGTTTCGATGCATATTTTCTTCGTTTCGATTGATATTTACTTCATTTTGATGCATATTCACTAAATTACGATCAATATTTTCTTCATTTCGATGCATTTTTACTTTATTTTATGGATATTTACTTCATTACGATCAACATTTCCTTTTATTCGATGTATATTTACTTCATTATGATGCATTTACCTCATTATGATGAACATTTTCTTCGTTTTGATGCTTATTTCTTTTGTTTTGATTCATATTTTTCTTCGTTTCGATGCATATTTACTTTATTTTGATGGATATTTACTTCATTACGATCAACATTTCCTTCGTTTTGATGAATATTTACTTCATTTCGATGCATATTTCCTTAATTTTGATGTATATTTACTTCATAACTACCAATATTTCCTTCGTTTCGATGCATATTTACTTCATTTTGATGCATTTACCTCATTATAATCAACATTTCCTTCGTTTCGATGCGTATTTCTTTTGTTTTAATGCACATTTAATTTTATTTATGCTTATTTTCTTGTTTCGATGCATATTTACTTAATTTTTATTCAAATTTTGATGCATTTTTCTTTCGTTTCAATTGATATTTACTTCGTTTTGATGCATATTTCCTTCATTTTGATGCAGATTTACTTCATTACGATAAACATTTCCTTCGTTTCGATGCATATTTACTTCATTTTGATGCATATTTACCTTATTATGATCAACATTTCATTCGTTTCGATGCATATTTCTTTCTTTTTTATACACATTTACTTCATTTCATGCACATTTTCTCGTTTCGATGGATATTTACTTCATTTTGAATCAAAATTTGATGCATATTTTCTTCTTTTTGATGCATATTTACTTCATTTCGATTGATATTTACTTCATTTTGATGCATATTTACTAAATTACGATCAATATTTTCTTCGTTTCGATGCATTTTTACTTTATTTTGATGGATATTTACTTCATTACGATCAACATTTCCTTTGTTTCGATGTATATTTACTTCATTATGATGCATTTACCTCATTATGATCAACATTTCCTTCATTTCGATGCATATTTCTTTTGTTTTGATTCATATTTTTCTTCGTTTCATTGCATATTTACTTTATTTTGATGGATATTTACTTCATTACGATCAACATTTCCTTCGTTTTGATGCATATTTACTTCATTTCGATGCATATTTCTTTAATTTTGATGTA
Source organism: Pogostemon cablin (assembly GCA_023678885.1). Taxonomy (NCBI): domain Eukaryota; kingdom Viridiplantae; phylum Streptophyta; class Magnoliopsida; order Lamiales; family Lamiaceae; genus Pogostemon; species Pogostemon cablin. The sequence goes on from JAHCLQ010000876.1 coordinate 34,606, forward strand.
TATTTACTTCATAACGACCAATATTTCCTTCGTTTCGATGTATATTTACTTCATTTTAATGCATTTACCTCATTATAATCAACATTTCCTTCGTTTCGATGCATATTTCTTTTGTTTTGATGCACATTTACTTCTTTTTTATGCTCATTTTCTTATTTCGATGCACATTTACTTCATTTTGATTCAAATTTGATGCATTTTTCTTTCGTTTAAATTGATATTTACTTCATTTTGATGCATATTTCCTTCATTTTGATGCAGATTTACTTCATTACGTTCAACATTTCCTTTGTTTTGATGCATATTTTCTTCATTTTGATGTATATTTACTTCATTACGATCAATATTTTCTTCATTTCGATGTATATTTACTTCATTTTGATGCATATTTACTTTATTACAATCAACATTTCCTTCGTTTTGATGCTTATTTACATCATTTTGATGCATATTTACCTCATTAAGATCTACATTTCCTTCGTTTCGAAGCATATTTCTTTCATTTCGATAAATATTTACTTCATTTAGATGCATATTTACTTCATTCCGATCAACATTTCCTTTGTTTCGATGCATATTTACTTCATTTTGTTTCATAATTACTTCATTCAGATCAACATTTTTATCGTTTCGATACATATTAACTTTATTTTGATGCATATTTACTTCACTATGATCAATATTTCCTTTGTTTCGTTGTATGTTTCCTTCATTCTGATGCATATTTACTTCATTACGATCAATATTTCCTTCGATTCGATGCATATATCCATCATTTCGATGCATATTTCCTTCGTTTCGATGTATATAATTACTTCATTTTTATGCATATTTACTTAATTTCGATGCATATTTCCTATATTTTGATGCATATTTACTTCATTACGATAAACATTTCCTTCGTTTCGATGCATATTTACTTCATTTTGATGCATATTTACCTTATTATGATCAACATTTCCTTCGTTTCGATACATATTTCTTTATTTTTGATGCACATTAACTTCATTTCATGCTCATTTTCTCGTTTCGATGGATATTTACGTCATTTTGAATCAAATTTTGATGCATATTTACTTCTTTTCGATGCATATTTACTTCATTTCGATTGATATTTACTTCATTTTGATGCATATTTACTAAATTACAATCAATTTTTTCTTCGTTTCGATGCATTTTTACTTTATTTTGATGGATATTTACTTCATTACGATCAACATTTCCTTTGTTTAGATGTATATTTACTTCATTATGATAGATTACCTCATTATGATCAACATTTCCTTCATTTCGATGCATATTTCTTTTGTTTTGATTCATATTTTTCTTCTTTTCAATGCATATTTACTTTATTTTGATGGATATTTACTTCATTACGATCAACATTTCCTTCGTTTTGATGCATATTTACTTCATTTCGATGCATATTTCCTTAATTTTGATGTATATTTACTTCATAACGACCAATATTTCCTTCGTTTCGATGCATATTTACTTCATTTTGATGCATTTACCTCATTATAATCAACATTTCCTTCGTTTCGATGCATATTTCTTTTGTTTTGATGCACATTTACTTCTTTTTGATGCTCATTTTCTTGTTTCGATGCATATTTACTTTATTTTGATTCAAATTTGATGCATTTTTCTTTCGTTTCAATTGATATTTACTTCATTTTGATGCATATTTCCTTCATTTTGATGCAGATTAACTTCATTACGTTCAACATTTCCTTTGTTTTGATGCATATTTTCCTCATTTTTATGCATATTTACTTCATTACCATCAATATTTTCTTCATTTCGATGTATATTTACTACTTTTTTATGCATATTTACTTCATTACGATCAACATTTCCTTCGTTTTGATGCTTATTTATATTATTTTGATGCATATTTACCTCATTAAGATCTACATTTCCTTCGTTTCGAAGCATATTTCTTTCATTTCGATTAATATTTCCTTCATTTTGATGCATATTTACTTCATTACGATAAATATTTCCTTCGTTTCGATGCATATTTACTTCATTTTGATGCATATTTACCTCATTATGATCAACATTTCCTACGTTTCGATGCATATTTTCTTCGTTTCGATTGATATTTACTTCATTTTGATGCATATTCACTAAATTACGATCAATATTTTCTTCATTTCGATGCATTTTTACTTTATTTTATGGATATTTACTTCATTACGATCAACATTTCCTTTTATTCGATGTATATTTACTTCATTATGATGCATTTACCTCATTATGATGAACATTTTCTTCGTTTTGATGCTTATTTCTTTTGTTTTGATTCATATTTTTCTTCGTTTCGATGCATATTTACTTTATTTTGATGGATATTTACTTCATTACGATCAACATTTCCTTCGTTTTGATGAATATTTACTTCATTTCGATGCATATTTCCTTAATTTTGATGTATATTTACTTCATAACTACCAATATTTCCTTCGTTTCGATGCATATTTACTTCATTTTGATGCATTTACCTCATTATAATCAACATTTCCTTCGTTTCGATGCGTATTTCTTTTGTTTTAATGCACATTTAATTTTATTTATGCTTATTTTCTTGTTTCGATGCATATTTACTTAATTTTTATTCAAATTTTGATGCATTTTTCTTTCGTTTCAATTGATATTTACTTCGTTTTGATGCATATTTCCTTCATTTTGATGCAGATTTACTTCATTACGATAAACATTTCCTTCGTTTCGATGCATATTTACTTCATTTTGATGCATATTTACCTTATTATGATCAACATTTCATTCGTTTCGATGCATATTTCTTTCTTTTTGATGCACATTTACTTCATTTCATGCACATTTTCTCGTTTCGATGGATATTTACTTCATTTTGAATCAAAATTTGATGCATATTTACTTCTTTTTGATGCATATTTACTTCATTTCGATTGATATTTACTTCATTTTGATGCATATTTACTAAATTATGATCAATATTTTCTTCGTTTCGATGCATTTTTACTTTATTTTGATGGATATTTACTTCATTACGATCAACATTTCCTTTGTTTCGATGTATATTTACTTCATTATGATGCATTTACCTCATTATGATCAACATTTCCTTCATTTCGATGCATATTTCTTTTGTTTTGATTCATATTTTTTTTCGTTTCATTGCATATTTACTTTATTTTGATGGATATTTCTTCATTACGATCAACATTTCCTTCGTTTTGATGCATATTTACTTCATTTCGATGCATATTTCTTTAATTTTGATGTATATTTACTTCATAACGACCAATATTTCCTTCGTTTCGATGTATATTTACTTCATTTTAATGCATTTACCTCATTATAATCAACATTTCCTTCGTTTCGATGCATATTTCTTTTGTTTTGATGCACATTTACTTCTTTTTTATGCTCATTTTCTTATTTCGATGCACATTTACTTCATTTTGATTCAAATTTGATGCATTTTTCTTTCGTTTAAATTGATATTTACTTCATTTTGATGCATATTTCCTTCATTTTGATGCAGATTTACTTCATTACGTTCAACATTTCCTTTGTTTTGATGCATATTTTCTTCATTTTGATGTATATTTACTTCATTACGATCAATATTTTCTTCATTTCGATGTATATTTACTTCATTTTGATGCATATTTACTTTATTACAATCAACATTTCCTTCGTTTTGATGCTTATTTACATCATTTTGATGCATATTTACCTCATTAAGATCTACATTTCCTTCGTTTCGAAGTATATTTCTTTCATTTCGATAAATATTTACTTCATTTAGATGCATATTTACTTCATTCCGATCAACATTTCCTTTGTTTCGATGCATATTTACTTCATTTTGTTTCATAATTACTTCATTCAGATCAACATTTTTATCGTTTCGATACATATTAACTTTATTTTGATGCATATTTACTTCACTATGATCAATATTTCCTTTGTTTCGTTGTATGTTTCCTTCATTCTGATGCATATTTACTTCATTACGATCAATATTTCCTTCGATTCGATGCATATATCCATCATTTCGATGCATATTTCCTTCGTTTCGATGTATATAATTACTTCATTTTTATGCATATTTACTTAATTTCGATGCATATTTCCTATATTTTGATGCATATTTACTTCATTACGATAAACATTTTCTTCGTTTCGATGCATATTTACTTCATTTTGATGCATATTTACCTTATTATGATCAACATTTCCTTCGTTTCGATACATATTTCTTTCTTTTTGATGCACATTAACTTCATTTCATGCTCATTTTCTCGTTTCGATGGATATTTACTTCATTTTGAATCAAATTTTGATGCATATTTACTTCTTTTCGATGCATATTTACTTCATTTCGATTGATATTTACTTCATTTTGATGCATATTTACTAAATTACAATCAATTTTTTCTTCGTTTCGATGCATTTTTACTTTATTTTGATGGATATTTACTTCATTACGATCAACATTTCCTTTGTTTAGATGTATATTTACTTCATTATGATAGATTACCTCATTATGATCAACATTTCCTTCGTTTCGATGCATATTTCTTTTGTTTTGATTCATATTTTTCTTCTTTTCAATGCATATTTACTTTATTTTGATGGATATTTACTTCATTACGATCAACATTTCCTTCGTTTTGATGCATATTTACTTCATTTCGATGCATATTTCCTTAATTTTGATGTATATTTACTTCATAACGACCAATATTTCCTTCGTTTCGATGCATATTTACTTCATTTTGATGCATTTACCTCATTATAATCAACATTTCCTTCGTTTCGATGCATGTTTCTTTTGTTTTGATGCACATTTACTTCTTTTTGATGCTCATTTTCTTGTTTCGATGCATATTTACTTTATTTTGATTCAAATTTGATGCATTTTTCTTTCGTTTCAATTTATATTTACTTCATTTTGATGCATATTTCCTTCATTTTGATGCAGATTAACTTCATTACGTTCAACATTTCCTTTGTTTTGATGCATATTTTCCTCATTTTTATGCATATTTACTTCATTACCATCAATATTTTCTTCATTTCGATGTATATTTACTACTTTTTGATGCATATTTACTTCATTACGATCAACATTTCCTTCGTTTTGATGCTTATTTATATTATTTTGATGCATATTTACCTCATTAAGATCTACATTTCCTTCGTTTCGAAGCATATTTCTTTCATTTCGATTAATATTTCCTTTATTTTGATGCATATTTACTTCATTACGATAAATATTTCCTTCGTTTCGATGCATATTTACTTCATTTTGATGCATATTTACCTCATTATGATCAACATTTCCTACGTTTCGATGCATATTTTCTTCGTTTCGATTGATATTTACTTCATTTTGATGCATATTCACTAAATTACGATCAATATTTTCTTCATTTCGATGCATTTTTACTTTATTTTATGGATATTTACTTCATTACGATCAACATTTCCTTTTATTCGATGTATATTTACTTCATTATGATGCATTTACCTCATTATGATGAACATTTTCTTCGTTTTGATGCTTATTTCTTTTGTTTTGATTCATATTTTTCTTCGTTTCGATGCATATTTACTTTATTTTGATGGATATTTACTTCATTACGATCAACATTTCCTTCGTTTTGATGAATATTTACTTCATTTCGATGCATATTTCCTTAATTTTGATGTATATTTACTTCATAACTACCAATATTTCCTTCGTTTCGATGCATATTTACTTCATTTTGATGCATTTACCTCATTATAATCAACATTTCCTTCGTTTCGATGCGTATTTCTTTTGTTTTAATGCACATTTAATTTTATTTATGCTTATTTTCTTGTTTCGATGCATATTTACTTAATTTTTATTCAAATTTTGATGCATTTTTCTTTCGTTTCAATTGATATTTACTTCGTTTTGATGCATATTTCCTTCATTTTGATGCAGATTTACTTCATTACGATAAACATTTCCTTCGTTTCGATGCATATTTACTTCATTTTGATGCATATTTACCTTATTATGATCAACATTTCATTCGTTTCGATGCATATTTCTTTCTTTTTGATGCACATTTACTTCATTTCATGCACATTTTCTCGTTTCGATGGATATTTACTTCATTTTGAATCAAAATTTGATGCATATTTACTTCTTTTTGATGCATATTTACTTCATTTCGATTGATATTTACTTCATTTTGATGCATATTTACTAAATTACGATCAATATTTTCTTCGTTTCGATGCATTTTTACTTTATTTTGATGGATATTTACTTCATTACGATCAACATTTCCTTTGTTTCGATGTATATTTACTTCATTATGATGCATTTACCTCATTATGATCAACATTTCCTTCATTTCGATGCATATTTCTTTTGTTTTGATTCATATTTTTCTTCGTTTCATTGCATATTTACTTTATTTTGATGGATATTTACTTCATTACGATCAACATTTCCTTCGTTTTGATGCATATTTACTTCATTTCGATGCATATTTCTTTAATTTTGATGTATATTTACTTCATAACGACCAATATTTCCTTCGTTTCGATGTATATTTACTTCATTTTAATGCATTTACCTCATTATAATCAACATTTCCTTCGTTTCGATGCATATTTCTTTTATTTTGATGCACATTTACTTCTTTTTTATGCTCATTTTCTTATTTCGATGCACATTTACTTCATTTTGATTCAAATTTGATGCATTTTTCTTTCGTTTAAATTGATATTTACTTCATTTTGATGCATATTTCCTTCATTTTGATGCAGATTTACTTCATTACGTTCAACATTTCCTTTGTTTTGATGCATATTTTCTTCATTTTGATGTATATTTACTTCATTACGATCAATATTTTCTTCATTTCGATGTATATTTACTTCATTTTGATGCATATTTACTTTATTACAATCAACATTTCCTTCGTTTTGATGCTTATTTACATCATTTTGATGCATATTTACCTCATTAAGATCTACATTTCCTTCGTTTCGAAGCATATTTCTTTCATTTCGATAAATATTTACTTCATTTAGATGCATATTTACTTCATTCCGATCAACATTTCCTTTGTTTCGATGCATATTTACTTCATTTTGTTTCATAATTACTTCATTCAGATCAACATTTTTATCGTTTCGATACATATTAACTTTATTTTGATGCATATTTACTTCACTATGATCAATATTTCCTTTGTTTCGTTGTATGTTTCCTTCATTCTGATGCATATTTACTTCATTACGATCAATATTTCCTTCGATTCGATGCATATATCCATCATTTCGATGCATATTTCCTTCGTTTCGATGTATATAATTACTTCATTTTTATGCATATTTACTTAATTTCGATGCATATTTCCTATATTTTGATGCATATTTACTTCATTACGATAAACATTTTCTTCGTTTCGATGCATATTTACTTCATTTTGATGCATATTTACCTTATTATGATCAACATTTCCTTCGTTTCGATACATATTTCTTTCTTTTTGATGCACATTAACTTCATTTCATGCTCATTTTCTCGTTTCGATGGATATTTACTTCATTTTGAATCAAATTTTGATGCATATTTACTTCTTTTCGATGCATATTTACTTCATTTCGATTGATATTTACTTCATTTTGATGCATATTTACTAAATTACAATCAATTTTTTCTTCGTTTCGATGCATTTTTACTTTATTTTGATGGATATTTACTTCATTACGATCAACATTTCCTTTGTTTAGATGTATATTTACTTCATTATGATAGATTACCTCATTATGATCAACATTTCCTTCGTTTCGATGCATATTTCTTTTGTTTTGATTCATATTTTTCTTCTTTTCAATGCATATTTACTTTATTTTGATGGATATTTACTTCATTACGATCAACATTTCCTTCGTTTTGATGCATATTTACTTCATTTCGATGCATATTTCCTTAATTTTGATGTATATTTACTTCATAACGACCAATATTTCCTTCGTTTCGATGCATATTTACTTCATTTTGATGCATTTACCTCATTATAATCAACATTTCCTTCGTTTCGATGCATGTTTCTTTTGTTTTGATGCACATTTACTTCTTTTTGATGCTCATTTTCTTGTTTCGATGCATATTTACTTTATTTTGATTCAAATTTGATGCATTTTTCTTTCGTTTCAATTTATATTTACTTCATTTTGATGCATATTTCCTTCATTTTGATGCAGATTAACTTCATTACGTTCAACATTTCCTTTGTTTTGATGCATATTTTCCTCATTTTTATGCATATTTACTTCATTACCATCAATATTTTCTTCATTTCGATGTATATTTACTACTTTTTGATGCATATTTACTTCATTACGATCAACATTTCCTTCGTTTTGATGCTTATTTATATTATTTTGATGCATATTTACCTCATTAAGATCTACATTTCCTTCGTTTCGAAGCATATTTCTTTCATTTCGATTAATATTTCCTTTATTTTGATGCATATTTACTTCATTACGATAAATATTTCCTTCGTTTCGATGCATATTTACTTCATTTTGATGCATATTTACCTCATTATGATCAACATTTCCTACGTTTCGATGCATATTTTCTTCGTTTCGATTGATATTTACTTCATTTTGATGCATATTCACTAAATTACGATCAATATTTTCTTCATTTCGATGCATTTTTACTTTATTTTATGGATATTTACTTCATTACGATCAACATTTCCTTTTATTCGATGTATATTTACTTCATTATGATGCATTTACCTCATTATGATGAACATTTTCTTCGTTTTGATGCTTATTTCTTTTGTTTTGATTCATATTTTTCTTCGTTTCGATGCATATTTACTTTATTTTGATGGATATTTACTTCATTACGATCAACATTTCCTTCGTTTTGATGAATATTTACTTCATTTCGATGCATATTTCCTTAATTTTGATGTATATTTACTTCATAACTACCAATATTTCCTTCGTTTCGATGCATATTTACTTCATTTTGATGCATTTACCTCATTATAATCAACATTTCCTTCGTTTCGATGCGTATTTCTTTTGTTTTAATGCACATTTAATTTTATTTATGCTTATTTTCTTGTTTCGATGCATATTTACTTAATTTTTATTCAAATTTTGATGCATTTTTCTTTCGTTTCAATTGATATTTACTTCGTTTTGATGCATATTTCCTTCATTTTGATGCAGATTTACTTCATTACGATAAACATTTCCTTCGTTTCGATGCATATTTACTTCATTTTGATGCATATTTACCTTATTATGATCAACATTTCATTCGTTTCGATGCATATTTCTTTCTTTTTGATGCACATTTACTTCATTTCATGCACATTTTCTCGTTTCGATGGATATTTACTTCATTTTGAATCAAAATTTGATGCATATTTACTTCTTTTTGATGCATATTTACTTCATTTCGATTGATATTTACTTCATTTTGATGCATATTTACTAAATTACGATCAATATTTTCTTCGTTTCGATGCATTTTTACTTTATTTTGATGGATATTTACTTCATTACGATCAACATTTCCTTTGTTTCGATGTATATTTACTTCATTATGATGCATTTACCTCATTATGATCAACATTTCCTTCATTTCGATGCATATTTCTTTTGTTTTGATTCATATTTTTCTTCGTTTCATTGCATATTTACTTTATTTTGATGGATATTTACTTCATTACGATCAACATTTCCTTCGTTTTGATGCATATTTACTTCATTTCGATGCATATTTCTTTAATTTTGATGTATATTTACTTCATAACGACCAATATTTCCTTCGTTTCGATGTATATTTACTTCATTTTAATGCATTTACCTCATTATAATCAACATTTCCTTCGTTTCGATGCATATTTCTTTTATTTTGATGCACATTTACTTCTTTTTTATGCTCATTTTCTTATTTCGATGCACATTTACTTCATTTTGATTCAAATTTGATGCATTTTTCTTTCGTTTAAATTGATATTTACTTCATTTTGATGCATATTTCCTTCATTTTGATGCAGATTTACTTCATTACGTTCAACATTTCCTTTGTTTTGATGCATATTTTCTTCATTTTGATGTATATTTACTTCATTACGATCAATATTTTCTTCATTTCGATGTATATTTACTTCATTTTGATGCATATTTACTTTATTACAATCAACATTTCCTTCGTTTTGATGCTTATTTACATCATTTTGATGCATATTTACCTCATTAAGATCTACATTTCCTTCGTTTCGAAGCATATTTCTTTCATTTCGATAAATATTTACTTCATTTAGATGCATATTTACTTCATTCCGATCAACATTTCCTTTGTTTCGATGCATATTTACTTCATTTTGTTTCATAATTACTTCATTCAGATCAACATTTTTATCGTTTCGATACATATTAACTTTATTTTGATGCATATTTACTTCACTATGATCAATATTTCCTTTGTTTCGTTGTATGTTTCCTTCATTCTGATGCATATTTACTTCATTACGATCAATATTTCCTTCGATTCGATGCATATATCCATCATTTCGATGCATATTTCCTTCGTTTCGATGTATATAATTACTTCATTTTTATGCATATTTACTTAATTTCGATGCATATTTCCTATATTTTGATGCATATTTACTTCATTACGATAAACATTTCCTTCGTTTCGATGCATATTTACTTCATTTTGATGCATATTTACCTTATTATGATCAACATTTCCTTCGTTTCGATACATATTTCTTTATTTTTGATGCACATTAACTTCATTTCATGCTCATTTTCTCGTTTCGATGGATATTTACGTCATTTTGAATCAAATTTTGATGCATATTTACTTCTTTTCGATGCATATTTACTTCATTTCGATTGATATTTACTTCATTTTGATGCATATTTACTAAATTACAATCAATTTTTTCTTCGTTTCGATGTATTTTTACTTTATTTTGATGGATATTTACTTCATTACGATCAACATTTCCTTTGTTTAGATGTATATTTACTTCATTATGATAGATTACCTCATTATGATCAACATTTCCTTCGTTTCGATGCATATTTCTTTTGTTTTGATTCATATTTTTCTTCTTTTCAATGCATATTTACTTTATTTTGATGGATATTTACTTCATTACGATCAACATTTCCTTCGTTTTGATGCATATTTACTTCATTTCGATGCATATTTCCTTAATTTTGATGTATATTTACTTCATAACGACCAATATTTCCTTCGTTTCGATGCATATTTACTTCATTTTGATGCATTTACCTCATTATAATCAACATTTCCTTCGTTTCGATGCATATTTCTTTTGTTTTGATGCACATTTACTTCTTTTTGATGCTCATTTTCTTGTTTCGATGCATATTTACTTTATTTTGATTCAAATTTGATGCATTTTTCTTTCGTTTCAATTGATATTTACTTCATTTTGATGCATATTTCCTTCATTTTGATGCAGATTAACTTCATTACGTTCAACATTTCCTTTGTTTTGATGCATATTTTCCTCATTTTTATGCATATTTACTTCATTACCATCAATATTTTCTTCATTTCGATGTATATTTACTACTTTTTTATGCATATTTACTTCATTACGATCAACATTTCCTTCGTTTTGATGCTTATTTATATTATTTTGATGCATATTTACCTCATTAAGATCTACATTTCCTTCGTTTCGAAGCATATTTCTTTCATTTCGATTAATATTTCCTTCATTTTGATGCATATTTACTTCATTACGATAAATATTTCCTTCGTTTCGATGCATATTTACTTCATTTTGATGCATATTTACCTCATTATGATCAACATTTCCTACGTTTCGATGCATATTTTCTTCGTTTCGATTGATATTTACTTCATTTTGATGCATATTCACTAAATTACGATCAATATTTTCTTCATTTCGATGCATTTTTACTTTATTTTATGGATATTTACTTCATTACGATCAACATTTCCTTTTATTCGATGTATATTTACTTCATTATGATGCATTTACCTCATTATGATGAACATTTTCTTCGTTTTGATGCTTATTTCTTTTGTTTTGATTCATATTTTTCTTCGTTTCGATGCATATTTACTTTATTTTGATGGATATTTACTTCATTACGATCAACATTTCCTTCGTTTTGATGAATATTTACTTCATTTCGATGCATATTTCCTTAATTTTGATGTATATTTACTTCATAACTACCAATATTTCCTTCGTTTCGATGCATATTTACTTCATTTTGATGCATTTACCTCATTATAATCAACATTTCCTTCATTTCGATGCGTATTTCTTTTGTTTTAATGCACATTTAATTTTATTTATGCTTATTTTCTTGTTTCGATGCATATTTACTTAATTTTTATTCAAATTTTGATGCATTTTTCTTTCGTTTCAATTGATATTTACTTCGTTTTGATGCATATTTCCTTCATTTTGATGCAGATTTACTTCATTACGATAAACATTTCCTTCGTTTCGATGCATATTTACTTCATTTTGATGCATATTTACCTTATTATGATCAACATTTCATTCGTTTCGATGCATATTTCTTTCTTTTTGATGCACATTTACTTCATTTCATGCACATTTTCTCGTTTCGATGGATATTTACTTCATTTTGAATCAAAATTTGATGCATATTTACTTCTTTTTGATGCATATTTACTTCATTTCGATTGATATTTACTTCATTTTGATGCATATTTACTAAATTACGATCAATATTTTCTTCGTTTCGATGCATTTTTACTTTATTTTGATGGATATTTACTTCATTACGATCAACATTTCCTTTGTTTCGATGTATATTTACTTCATTATGATGCATTTACCTCATTATGATCAACATTTCCTTCATTTCGATGCATATTTCTTTTGTTTTGATTCATATTTTTCTTCGTTTCATTGCATATTTACTGTATTTTGATGGATATTTACTTCATTACGATCAACATTTCCTTCGTTTTGATGCATATTTACTTCATTTCGATGCATATTTCTTTAATTTTGATGTATATTTACTTCATAACGACCAATATTTCCTTCGTTTCGATGTATATTTACTTCATTTTAATGCATTTACCTCATTATAATCAACATTTCCTTCGTTTCGATGCATATTTCTTTTGTTTTGATGCACATTTACTTCTTTTTTATGCTCATTTTCTTATTTCGATGCACATTTACTTCATTTTGATTCAAATTTGATGCATTTTTCTTTCGTTTAAATTGATATTTACTTCATTGTGATGCATATTTCCTTCATTTTGATGCAGATTTACTTCATTACGTTCAACATTTCCTTTGTTTTGATGCATATTTTCTTCATTTTGATGTATATTTACTTCATTACGATCAATATTTTCTTCATTTCGATGTATATTTACTTCATTTTGATGCATATTTACTTTATTACAATCAACATTTCCTTCGTTTTGATGCTTATTTACATCATTTTGATGCATATTTACCTCATTAAGATCTACATTTCCTTCGTTTCGAAGTATATTTCTTTCATTTCGATAAATATTTACTTCATTTAGATGCATATTTACTTCATTCCGATCAACATTTCCTTTGTTTCGATGCATATTTACTTCATTTTGTTTCATAATTACTTCATTCAGATCAACATTTTTATCGTTTCGATACATATTAACTTTATTTTGATGCATATTTACTTCACTATGATCAATATTTCCTTTGTTTCGTTGTATGTTTCCTTCATTCTGATGCATATTTACTTCATTACGATCAATATTTCCTTCGATTCGATGCATATATCCATCATTTCGATGCATATTTCCTTCGTTTCGATGTATATAATTACTTCATTTTTATGCATATTTACTTAATTTCGATGCATATTTCCTATATTTTGATGCATATTTACTTCATTACGATAAACATTTCCTTCGTTTCGATGCATATTTACTTCATTTTGATGCATATTTACCTTATTATGATCAACATTTCCTTCGTTTCGATACATATTTCTTTATTTTTGATGCACATTAACTTCATTTCATGCTCATTTTCTCGTTTCGATGGATATTTACTTCATTTTGAATCAAATTTTGATGCATATTTACTTCTTTTCGATGCATATTTACTTCATTTCGATTGATATTTACTTCATTTTGATGCATATTTACTAAATTACAATCAATTTTTTCTTCGTTTCGATGCATTTTTACTTTATTTTGATGGATATTTACTTCATTACGATCAACATTTCCTTTGTTTAGATGTATATTTACTTCATTATGATAGATTACCTCATTATGATCAACATTTCCTTCGTTTCGATGCATATTTCTTTTGTTTTGTTTCATATTTTTCTTCTTTTCAATGCATATTTACTTTATTTTGATGGATATTTACTTCATTACGATCAACATTTCCTTCGTTTTGATGCATATTTACTTCATTTCGATGCATATTTCCTTAATTTTGATGTATATTTACTTCATAACGACCAATATTTCCTTCGTTTCGATGCATATTTACTTCATTTTGATGCATTTACCTCATTATAATCAACATTTCCTTCGTTTCGATGCATGTTTCTTTTGTTTTGATGCACATTTACTTCTTTTTGATGCTCATTTTCTTGTTTCGATGCATATTTACTTTATTTTGATTCAAATTTGATGCATTTTTCTTTCGTTTCAATTTATATTTACTTCATTTTGATGCATATTTCCTTCATTTTGATGCAGATTAACTTCATTACGTTCAACATTTCCTTTGTTTTGATGCATATTTTCCTCATTTTTATGCATATTTACTTCATTACCATCAATATTTTCTTCATTTCGATGTATATTTACTACTTTTTGATGCATATTTACTTCATTACGATCAACATTTCCTTCGTTTTGATGCTTATTTATATTATTTTGATGCATATTTACCTCATTAAGATCTACATTTCCTTCGTTTCGAAGCATATTTCTTTCATTTCGATTAATATTTCCTTCATTTTGATGCATATTTACTTCATTACGATAAATATTTCCTTCGTTTCGATGCATATTTACTTCATTTTGATGCATATTTACCTCATTATGATCAACATTTCCTACGTTTCGATGCATATTTTCTTCGTTTCGATTGATATTTACTTCATTTTGATGCATATTCACTAAATTACGATCAATATTTTCTTCATTTCGATGCATTTTTACTTTATTTTATGGATATTTACTTCATTACGATCAACATTTCCTTTTATTCGATGTATATTTACTTCATTATGATGCATTTACCTCATTATGATGAACATTTTCTTCGTTTTGATGCTTATTTCTTTTGTTTTGATTCATATTTTTCTTCGTTTCGATGCATATTTACTTTATTTTGATGGATATTTACTTCATTACGATCAACATTTCCTTCGTTTTGATGAATATTTACTTCATTTCGATGCATATTTCCTTAATTTTGATGTATATTTACTTCATAACTACCAATATTTCCTTCGTTTCGATGCATATTTACTTCATTTTGATGCATTTACCTCATTATAATCAACATTTCCTTCGTTTCGATGCGTATTTCTTTTGTTTTAATGCACATTTAATTTTATTTATGCTTATTTTCTTGTTTCGATGCATATTTACTTAATTTTTATTCAAATTTTGATGCATTTTTCTTTCGTTTCAATTGATATTTACTTCGTTTTGATGCATATTTCCTTCATTTTGATGCAGATTTACTTCATTACGATAAACATTTCCTTCGTTTCGATGCATATTTACTTCATTTTGATGCATATTTACCTTATTATGATCAACATTTCATTCGTTTCGATGCATATTTCTTTCTTTTTGATGCACATTTACTTCATTTCATGCACATTTTCTCGTTTCGATGGATATTTACTTCATTTTGAATCAAAATTTGATGCATATTTACTTCTCTTTGATGCATATTTACTTCATTTCGATTGATATTTACTTCATTTTGATGCATATTTACTAAATTACGATCAATATTTTCTTCGTTTCGATGCATTTTTACTTTATTTTGATGGATATTTACTTCATTACGATCAACATTTCCTTTGTTTCGATGTATATTTACTTCATTATGATGCATTTACCTCATTATGATCAACGTTTCCTTCATTTCGATGCATATTTCTTTTGTTTTGATTCATATTTTTCTTCGTTTCATTGCATATTTACTTTATTTTGATGGATATTTACTTCATTACGATCAACATTTCCTTCGTTTTGATGCATATTTACTTCATTTCGATGCATATTTCTTTAATTTTGATGTATATTTACTTCATAACGACCAATATTTCCTTCGTTTCGATGTATATTTACTTCATTTTAATGCATTTACCTCATTATAATCAACATTTCCTTCGTTTCGATGCATATTTCTTTTGTTTTGATGCACATTTACTTCTTTTTTATGCTCATTTTCTTATTTCGATGCACATTTACTTCATTTTGATTCAAATTTGATGCATTTTTCTTTCGTTTAAATTGATATTTACTTCATTTTGATGCATATTTCCTTCATTTTGATGCAGATTTACTTCATTACGTTCAACATTTCCTTTGTTTTGATGCATATTTTCTTCATTTTGATGTATATTTACTTCATTACGATCAATATTTTCTTCATTTCGATGTATATTTACTTCATTTTGATGCATATTTACTTTATTACAATCAACATTTCCTTCGTTTTGATGCTTATTTACATCATTTTGATGCATATTTACCTCATTAAGATCTACATTTCCTTCGTTTCGAAGCATATTTCTTTCATTTCGATAAATATTTACTTCATTTAGATGCATATTTACTTCATTCCGATCAACATTTCCTTTGTTTCGATGCATATTTACTTCATTTTGTTTCATAATTACTTCATTCAGATCAACATTTTTATCGTTTCGATACATATTAACTTTATTTTGATGCATATTTACTTCACTATGATCAATATTTCCTTTGTTTCGTTGTATGTTTCCTTCATTCTGATGCATATTTACTTCATTACGATCAATATTTCCTTCGATTCGATGCATATATCCATCATTTCGATGCATATTTCCTTCGTTTCGATGTATATAATTACTTCATTTTTATGCATATTTACTTAATTTCGATGCATATTTCCTATATTTTGATGCATATTTACTTCATTACGATAAACATTTCCTTCGTTTCGATGCATATTTACTTCATTTTGATGCATATTTACCTTATTATGATCAACATTTCCTTCGTTTCGATACATATTTCTTTCTTTTTGATGCACATTAACTTCATTTCATGCTCATTTTCTCGTTTCGATGGATATTTACTTCATTTTGAATCAAATTTTGATGCATATTTACTTCTTTTCGATGCATATTTACTTCATTTCGATTGATATTTACTTCATTTTGATGCATATTTACTAAATTACAATCAATTTTTTCTTCGTTTCGATGCATTTTTACTTTATTTTGATGGATATTTACTTCATTACGATCAACATTTCCTTTGTTTAGATGTATATTTACTTCATTATGATAGATTACCTCATTATGATCAACATTTCCTTCGTTTCGATGCATATTTCTTTTGTTTTGATTCATATTTTTCTTCTTTTCAATGCATATTTACTTTATTTTGATGGATATTTACTTCATTACGATCAACATTTCCTTCGTTTTGATGCATATTTACTTCATTTCGATGCATATTTCCTTAATTTTGATGTATATTTACTTCATAACGACCAATATTTCCTTCGTTTCGATGCATATTTACTTCATTTTGATGCATTTACCTCATTATAATCAACATTTCCTTCGTTTCGATGCATATTTCTTTTGTTTTGATGCACATTTACTTCTTTTTGATGCTCATTTTCTTGTTTCGATGCATATTTACTTTATTTTGATTCAAATTTGATGCATTTTTCTTTCGTTTCAATTTATATTTACTTCATTTTGATGCATATTTCCTTCATTTTGATGCAGATTAACTTCATTACGTTCAACATTTCCTTTGTTTTGATGCATATTTTCCTCATTTTTATGCATATTTACTTCATTACCATCAATATTTTCTTCATTTCGATGTATATTTACTACTTTTTGATGCATATTTACTTCATTACGATCAACATTTCCTTCGTTTTGATGCTTATTTATATTATTTTGATGCATATTTACCTCATTAAGATCTACATTTCCTTCGTTTCGAAGCATATTTCTTTCATTTCGATTAATATTTACTTCATTTAGATGCATATTTACTTCTTTGCGATCAACATTTCCTTCGTTTCGATGCATATTTACTTCATTTTGTTGCATAATTATTTCATTCAGATCAACATTTTCATCATTTCGATACATATTTACTTTATTTTGATGCATATTTACTTCACTATAATCAACATTTCCTTTGTTTCGTTGTATGTTTCCTTCGTTCTGATGCATATTTACTTCATTATGATCAACATTTCCTTCGATTCGATGCATATATCCATCATTTCGATGCATATTTCCTTCGTTTCGATGTATATAATTACTTCATTTTGATGCATATTTACTTAATTTCAATGCATATTTCCTTCATTTTGATGCATATTTACTTCATTACGATAAACATTTCTTTCGTTTCGATGCATATTTACTTCATTTTGATGCATATTTACCTCATTATGATCAATATTTCCTTCGTTTATATGCATATTTCTTTCGTTTTGATGCACATTTACTTCATTTCATGCTTATTTTCTCGTTTCGATGGATATTTACTTCATTTTGATTCAAATTTTGATGCATATTTACTTCATATCGATGCATATTTACTTCGTTTCGATTGATATTTACTTCATTTTGAAGCATATTTACTAAATTACGATCAATATTTTCTTCGTTTCGATGCATTTTTACTTTATTTTGATGGATATTTACTTCATTACGATCAACATTTCCTTTGTTTCGATGTATATTTACTTCATTATGATGCATTTACCTCATTATGATCAACATTTCCTTCGTTTCGATGCATATTTCTTTTGTTTAGATTCATATTTTTCTTCGTTTCAATGCATATTTACTTTATTTTGATGGATATTTACTTCATTACGATAAACATTTCCTTCGTTTTGATGCATATTTACTTCATTTCGATGCATATTTCCTTAATTTTGATGTATATTTACTTCATAACGACCAATATTTCCTTCGTTTCGATGTATATTTACTTCATTTTAATGCATTTACCTCATTATAATCAACATTTCCTTCGTTTCGATGCATATTTCTTTTGTTTTGATGCACATTTACTTCTTTTTGATGCTCATTTTCTTGTTTCGATGCATATTTACTTCATTTTGATTCAAATTTGATGCATTTTTCTTTCGTTTCAATTGATATTTACTTCATTTTGATGCATATTTTCTTCATTTTGATGCAGATTTACTTCATTACGTTCAACATTTCCTTTGTTTTGATGCATATTTTCTTCATTTTGATGCATATTTACTTCATTACGATCAATATTTTCTTCATTTCGATGTATATTTACTTCATTTTGATGCATATTTACTTTATTATAATCAACATTTCCTTCGTTTTGATGTTTATTTACATCATTTTGATGCATATTTATCTCATTAAGATCTACATTTCCTTCGTTTCGAAGCATATTTCTTTCATTTCGATAAATATTTACTTCATTTAGATGCATATTTACTTCATTGCGATCAACATTTCCTTTGTTTCGATGCATATTTACTTCATTTTGTTTCATAATTAATTCATTCAGATCAACATTTTTATCGTTTCGATACATATTAACTTTATTTTGATGCATATTTACTTCACTATGATCAATATTTCCTTTGTTTCGTTGTATGTTTCCTTCATTCTGATGCATATTTACTTCATTACGATCAATATTTCCTTCGATTCGATGCATATATCCATCATTTCGATGCATATTTCCTTCGTTTCGATGTATATAATTACTTCATTTTTATGCATATTTACTTAATTTCGATGCATATTTCCTATATTTTGATGCATATTTACTTCATTACGATAAACATTTCCTTCGTTTCGATGCATATCTACTTTATTTTGATGCATATTTACCTTATTATGATCAACATTTCCTTCGTTTCGATGCATATTTCTTTCTTTTGATGCACATTAACTTCATTTCATGCTCATTTTCTCGTTTCGATGGATATTTACTTCATTTTGAATCAAATTTTGATGCATATTTACTTCTTTTCGATGCATATTTACTTCATTTCGATTGATATTTACTTCATTTTGATGCATATTTACTAAATTACAATCAATTTTTTCTTCGTTTCGATGCATTTTTACTTTATTTTGATAGATATTTACTTCATTACGATCAACATTTCCTTTGTCTAGATGTATATTTACTTCATTATGATGCATTTACCTCATTATGATCAACATTTCCTTCGTTTCGATGCATATTTCTTTTGTTTTGATTCATATTTTTCTTCGTTTCAATGCATATTTACTTTATTTTGATGGATATTTACTTCATTACGATCAACATTTCCTTCGTTTTGATGCATATTTACTTCATTTCGATGCATATTTCCTTAATTTTGATGTATATTTACTTCATAACGACCAATATTTCATTCGTTTCGATGCATATTTACTTCATTTTGATGCATTTACCTCATTATAATCAACATTTCCTTCGTTTCGATGCATATTTCTTTTGTCTTGATGCACATTTACTTCTTTTTGATGCTCATTTTCTTGTTTCGATGCATATTTACTTCATTTTGATTCAAATTTGATGCATTTTTCTTTCGTTTCAATTGATATTTACTTCATTTTGATGCATATTTCCTTCATTTTGATGCAGATTAACTTCATTACGTTCAACATTTCCTTTGTTTTGATGCATATTTTCCTCATTTTTATGCATATTTACTTCGTTACGATCAATATTTTCTTCATTTCGATGTATATTTACTACTTTTTGATGCATATTACTTCATTACGATCAACATTTCCTTCGTTTTGATGCTTATTTATATCATTTTGATGCATATTTACCTCATTAAAATCTACATTTCCTTCGTTTCGAAGCATATTTCTTTCATTTCGATAAATATTTACTTCATTTAGATGCATATTTACTTCTTTGCGATCAACATTTCCTTCGTTTCGATGCATATTTACTTCATTTTGTTGCATAATTATTTCATTCAGATCAACATTTTCATCGTTTCGATACATATTTACTTTATTTTGATGCATATTTACTTCACTATAATCAACATTTCCTTTGTTTCGTTGTATGTTTCCTTCATTCTGATGCATATTTACTTCATTATGATCAACATTTCCTTCGATTCGATGCATATATCCATCATTTCGATGCATATTTCCTTCGTTTCGATGTATATAATTACTTCATTTTGATGCATATTTACTTAATTTCAATGCATATTTCCTTCATTTTGATGCATATTTACTTCATCACGATAAACATTTCCTTCGTTTCGATGCATATTTACTTCATTTTGATGCATATTTACCTCATTATGATCAATATTTCCTTCGTTTATATGCGTATTTCTTTCGTTTTGATGCACATTTACTTCATTTCTGCTTATTTTCTTGTTTCGATGGATGTTTACTTCATTTTGATTCAAATTTTGATGCATATTTACTTCGTATCGATGCATATTTACTTCGTTTCGATTGATATTTACTTCATTTTGAAGCATATTTACTAAATTACGATCAATATTTTCTTCATTTCGATGCATTTTTACTTTATTTTGATGGATATTTACTTCATTACGATCAACATTTCCTTTGTTTCGATGTACATTTACTTCATTATGATGCATTTACCTCATTACGATCAACATTTCCTTCGTTTTGATGCTTATTTCTTTTGTTTTGATTCATATTTTCTTCGTTTCGATACATATTTACTTTATTTTGATGGATATTTACTTCATTACGATCAACATTTCCTTCGTTTTGATGCATATTTACTTCATTTTGATTCATATTTCCTTAATTTTGATGCATATTTACTTCATAACGACCAATATTTCCTTCGTTTCGATACATATTTACTTCATTTTGATACATTTACCTCATTATAATCAACATTTCCTTCGTTTCGATGCATATTTCTGTTGTTTCGACGCATATTTACTTCATTTTGATTCAAATTTTAATGCATTTTTCTTTCGTTTCAATTGATATTTACTTCATTTTGATGCATATTTCCTTCATTTTGATGCAGATTTACTTCATTACGTTCAACATTTCCTTTGTTTTGATGCATATTTTCTTCATTTTGATGTATATTTACTTCATTACGATCAATATTTTCTTCATTTCGATGTATATTTACTTCATTTTGATGCATATTTACTTTATTACAATCAACATTTCCTTCGTTTTGATGCTTATTTACATCATTTTGATGCATATTTACCTCATTAAGATCTACATTTCCTTCGTTTCGAAGCATATTTCTTTCATTTCGATAAATATTTACTTCATTTAGATGCATATTTACTTCATTGCGATCAATATTTCCTTCGTTTCGATGCATATTTACTTCATTTTGTTGCATAATTACTTCATTCAGATCAACATTTTCATCGTTTCGATACATATTTACTTTATTTTTATGCATATTCACTTCACTATGATCAATATTTCCTTTGTTTCGTTGTGTGTTTCCTTCATTCTGATGCATATTTACTTCATTACGATCAGCATTTCCTTCGATTCGATACATATATCCATCATTTTGATGCATATTTCCTTCGTTTCGATGTATATAATTACTTCATTTTGATGCATATTTACTTAATTTTGATGCATATTTCCTTCATTTTGATGCATATTTACTTCATTACGATAAACATTTCCTTCGTTTCGATGCATATTTACTTCATTTTGATGCATATTTACCCCATTATGATCAACATTTCCTTCGTTTCGATGAATATTTCTTTCGTTTTGATGCACATTTACTTCATTTTCATGCTCATTTTCTCATTTCGATGCATATTTACTTCATTTTGATTCAAATTTTGATGCATATTTACTTCGTTTCGATGCATATTTTATTCATTTTGATTGATATTTACTTCATTTTGATGCATGTTTACTAAATTACGATCAATATTTTCTTCGTTTAGATGCATTTTTACTTTATTTGATGGATATTTACTTATTTACGATCAACATTTCTTTTGTATCGATGTATATTTACTTCATTATGATGCATTTACCTCATTATGATCAATATTTCCTTCGTTTCGATGCATATTTCTTTTATTTTGATTCATATTTTTCTTTGTTTCGATGCATATTTACTTTATTTTGATGGATATTTACTTCATTACGATCAACATTTCCTTCGTTTTGATGCATATTTACTTCATTTCGATGCATATTTCCTTAATTTTGATGCATATTTACTTCATAACGACAAATATTTCCTTCGTTTCGATGCATATTTACTTCATTTTGATGCATTTACCTCATTATAATCAACATTTCCTTCGTTTCGATGCATATTTCTTTTGTTTTGATGCAAATTTACTTCTTTTTTATGCTCATTTTCTTGTTTCGATGCATATTTACTTCATTTTGATTCAAATTTTGATGCATTTTTCTTTCGTTTCAATTGATATTTACTTCATTTTGATGCATATTTCCTTCATTTTGATGCAGATTTACTTCATTACGTTCAATATTTCCTTTGTTTTAATGCATATTTTCTTCATTTTGATGCATATTTACTTCATTACGATCAACATTTTCTTCATTTCGTGTATATTTACTTCATTTTGATGCATATTTACTTCATTACGATCAACATTTCCTTCATTTTGATGCTTATTTACATCATTTTGATGCATATTTACCTCATTAAGATCAACATTTCCTTCGTTTCGAAGCATATATCTTTCATTTCGATAAATATTTACTTCATTTAGATGCATATTTACTTCATTGCGATCAACATTTCCTTTGTTTCGATGCATATTTACTTCATTTTGTTGCATAATTACTTCATTCAGATCAACATTTTCATCGTTTCGATACATATTTACTTTAGTTTGATGCATATTTACTTCAATATGATCAATATTTCCTTTGTTTCGTTGTATGTTTCCTTCATTCTGATGCATATTTACTTCATTACGATCAATATTTCCTTCGATTCGATGCATATATCCATCATTTCGATGCATATTCCTTCGTTTCGATGTATATAATTACTTCATTTTTATGCATATTTACTTTATTTCGATGCATATTTCCTACATTTTGATGCATATTTACTTCATTACGATAAACATTTCCTTCGTTTCGATGCATATTTACTTCATTTTTATGCATATATACCTTATTATGATCAACATTTCCTTCATTTCGATGCATATTTCTTTCTTTTTGATGCACATATACTTCATTTCATGCTCATTTTCTCGTTTCGATGGATATTTACTTCATTTTGAATCATATTTTGATGCATATTTACTTCTTTTCGATGCATATTTACTTCATTTCGATTGATATTTACATCATTTTGATGCATATTTACTAAATTACGATAAATATTTTCTTCGTTTCGATGCATTTTTACTTTATTTTGATGGATATTTACTTCATTACGATCAACATTTCCTTTGTTTAGATGTATATTTACTTCATTATGACGCATTTACCTCATTATGATCAACATTTCCTTCATTTCGATGCATATTTCTTTTGTTTTGATTCATATTTTTCTTCGTTTCAATGCATATTTACTTTATTTTGATGGATATTTACTTCATTACGATCAACATTTCCTTCGTTTTGATGCATATTTACTTCATTTTGATGCATATTTCCTTAATTTTGATGTATATTTACTTCATAACGACCAATATTTCCTTCGTTTCGATGCATATTTACTTCATTTTGATGCATTTACCTCATTATAATCAACATTTCCTTCGTTTCGATGCATATTTCTTTTGTTTTGATGCACATTTACTTCTTTTTTACGCTCATTTTCTTGTTTCGATGCGTATTTACTTCATTTTGATTCAAATTTAATGCATTTTTCTTTCGTTTCAATTGATATTTACTTCATTTTGATGCATATTTCCTTCATTTTGATGCAGATTTACTTCATTATGTTCAACATTTCCTTTGTTTTGATGCATATTTTCTTCATTTTGATGCATATTTACTTCATTACGATCAATATTTTCTTCATTTCGATGTATATTTACTTCATTTTGATGCATATTTACTTCATTACGATCAACATTTCCTTCGTTTTGATGCTTATTTATATTATTTTGATGCATATTTACCTCATTAAGATCTACATTTCCTTCATTTCGAAGCATATTTCTTTCATTTCGATAAATATTTACTTCATTTAGATGCATATTTACTTCATTGCGATCAACATTTCCTTTGTTTTGATGCATATTTACTTCATTTTATTTCATAATTACTTCATTCAGATCAACATTTTTATCGTTTCGATACATATTAACTTTATTTTGATGCATATTTACTTCACTATGATCAATATTTCCTTTGTTTCGTTGTATGTTTCCTTCATTCTGAAGCATATTTACTTCATTACGATCAATATTTCCTTCGATTCGATGCATATATCCATCATTTCGATGCATATTTCCTTCGTTTCGATGTATATAATTACTTCATTTTTATGCATATTTACTTAATTTCGATGCATATTTCCTATATTTTGATGCATATTTACTTCATTACGATAAACATTTCCTTCGTTTCGATGCATATTTACTTCATTTTGATGCATATTTAACTCATTATGATCAATATTTCCTTCGTTTATATGCATATTTCTTTCGTTTTGATGCACATTTACTTCATTTCATGCTTATTTTCTCGTTTCGATGGATATTTACTTCATTTTGATTCAAATTTTGATGCATATTTACTTCGTATCGATGCATATTTACTTCATTTCGATTGATATTTACTTCATTTTGAAGCATATTTACTAAATTACGATCAATATTTTCTTCATTTCGATGCATTTTTACTTTATTTTGATGGATATTTACTTCATTACGATCAACATTTCCTTTGTTTCGATGTATATTTACTTCATTATGATGCATTTACCTCATTACGATCAACATTTCCTTCGTTTTGATGCTTATTTCTTTTGTTTTGATTCATATTTTTCTTCTTTTCGAACATATTTACTTTATTTTGATGGATATTTACTTCATTACGAGCAACATTTCCTTCGTTTTGATGCATATTTTCTTCATTTCGATGCATATTTCCTTAATTTTGATGCATATTTACTTCATAACGACCAATATTTCCTTCGTTTCGATACATATTTACTTCATTTTGATACATTTACCTCATTATAATCAACATTTCCTTCGTTTCGATGCATATTTCTGTTGTTTCGATGCATATTTACTTCATTTTGATTCAAATTTTGATGCATTTTTCTTTCGTTTCAATTGATATTTACTTCATTTTGATGCATATTTCCTTCATTTTGATGCAGATTTACTTAATTACGTTCAACAATTCCTTTGTTTTGATGCATATTTTCTTCATTTTGATGCATATTTACTTCATTACGATCAATATTTTCTTCATTTCGATGTATATTTACTTCATTTTGATGCATATTTACTTCATTACAATCAACATTTCCTTCGTTTTGATGCTTATTTGCATCATTTTGATGCATATTTACCTCATTATGATCTACATTTCCTTCGTTTCGAAGCATATTTCTTTCATTTCGATAAATATTTACTTCATTTAGATGCATATTTAC
The DNA here is from genome assembly GCA_023678885.1 of Pogostemon cablin. Taxonomy (NCBI): domain Eukaryota; kingdom Viridiplantae; phylum Streptophyta; class Magnoliopsida; order Lamiales; family Lamiaceae; genus Pogostemon; species Pogostemon cablin. Next base: position 61,562 of record JAHCLQ010000876.1, read on the forward strand.
TTCTTTGCGATCAACATTTCCTTCGTTTCGATGCATATTTACTTCATTTTGTTGCATAATTACTTCATTCAGATCAACATTTTCATCGTTTCGATACATATTTACTTTATTTTTATGCATGTTCACTTCACTATGATCAATATTTCCTTTGTTTCGTTGTGTGTTTCCTTCATTCTGATGCATATTTACTTCATTACGATCAACATTTCCTTCGATTCGATGCATATATCCATCATTTTGATGCAAATTTCCTTCGTTTCAATGTATATAATTACTTCATTTTGATGCATATTTACTTAATTTCGATGCATATTTCCTTCATTTTGATGCATATTTACTTCATTACGATAAACATTTCCTTCGTTTCGATGCATATTTACTTCATTTTGATGCATATTTACCTCATTATGATCTACATTTCCTTCGTTTCGATGCATATTTCTTTCGTTTTGATGCACATTTACTTCATTTTCATGCTCATTTTCTCGTTTCGATGTATATCTACTTCATTTTGATTCAAATTTTGATGCATATTTACTTCGTTTCGATGCATATTTTATTCATTTTGATTGATATTTACTTCATTTTGATGCATGTTTACTAAATTACGATCAATATTTTCTTCGTTTAGATGCATTTTTACTTTATTTGATGGATATTTACTTAATTACGATCAACATTTCCATTGTTTCGATGTATATTTACTTCATTATGATGCATTTACCTCATTATGATCAACATTTCCTTCGTTTCGATGCATATTTCTTTAATTTTGATTCATATTTTTCTTTGTTTCGATGCAAATTTACTTTATTTTGATGGATATTTACTTCATTACGATCAACATTTCCTTCGTTTTGATGCATATTTTCTTCATTTCGATGCATATTTCTTTAATTTTGATGCATATTTACTTCATAACGACCAATATTTCCTTCGTTTCGATGCATATTTACTTCATTTTGATGCATTTACCTCATTATAATCAACATTTCCTTCGTTTCGATGCATATTTCTTTTGTTTTGATGCAAATTTACTTCTTTTTTATGCTCATTTTCTTGTTTCGATGCATATTTACTTCATTTTTATTCAAATTTTGATGCATTTTTCTTTCGTTTCAATTGATATTTACTTCATTTTGATGCATATTTCCTTCATTTTGATGCAGATTTACTTCATTACGTTAACTATTTCCTTTGTTTTGATGCATATTTTCTTCATTTTGATGCATATTTACTTCATTACGATCAATATTTTCTTCATTTCGATGTATATTTACTTCATTTTGATGCATATTTACTTCATTACAATCAACATTTCCTTCGTTTTGATGCTTATTTGCATCATTTTGATGCATATTTACCTCATTATGATCTACATTTCCTTCGTTTCGAAGCATATTTCTTTCATTTCGATAAATATTTACTTCATTTAGATGCATATTTACTTCATTGCGATCAACATTTCCTTCGTTTCGATGCATATTTACTTCATTTTGTTGCATAATTATTTCATTCAGATCAACATTTTCATCGTTTCGATACATATTTACTTTATTTTGATGCATATTTAATTCACTATGATCAATATTTCCTTTGTTTCGTTGTATGTTTCCTTCATTCTGATGCATATTTACTTCATTACGATCAATATTTCCTTCGATTCGATGCATAATTCCATCATTTCGATGCATATTTTCTTCGTTTCGATGTTTATAATTACTTCATTTTTATGCATATTTACTTAATTTCGATGCATATTTCCTATATTTTGATGCATATTTACTTCATTACGAAAATTTCCTTCGTTTCGATGCATATTTACTTCATTTTGATGCATATTTACCTCATTATGATCAATATTTCCTTCGTTTATATGCATATTTCTTTTGTTTTGATGCACATTTACTTCATTTCATGCTTATTTTCTCGTTTCGATGGATATTTACTTCATTTTGATTAAAATTTTGATGCATATTTACTTCGTATCGATGCATATTTACTTCGTTTCAATTGATATTTACTTCATTTTGAAGCATATTTACTAAATTACTATCAATATTTTCTTCATTTCGATGCATTTTTACTTTATTTTGATGGATATTTACTTCATTACGATCAACATTTCCTTTGTTTCGATGTATATTTACTTCATTACGATCAACATTTCCTTCGTTTTGATTCTTATTTCTTTTGTTTTGATTCATATTTTTCTTCTTTTCGATACATATTTACTTTATTTTGATGAATATTTACTTCATTACGATCAACATTTCCTTCGTTTTGATGCATATTTTCTTCATTTCGATGCATATTTCCTTAATTTTGATGCATATTTACTTCATAACGACCAATATTTCCTTCGTTTCGATACATATTTACTTCATTTTGATACATTTACCTCATTATAATCAACATTTCCTTCGTTTCGATGCATATTTCTGTTGTTTCGATGCATATTTATTTCATTTTGATTCAAATTTTGATGCATTTTTCTTTCGTTTCAATTGATACTTACTTCATTTTGATGCATATTTCCTTCATTTTGATGCATATTTACTTCATTACGATCAATATTTTCTTCATTTCGATGTATATTTACTTCATTTTGATGCATATTTACTTCATTACAATCAACATTTCCTTCGTTTTGATGCTTATTTACATCATTTTGATGCATATTTAC
>JAHCLQ010000877.1:0-37450 GCA_023678885.1 Pogostemon cablin
TTTCATGCTCATTTCTCGTTTCGATGGATATTTACTTCATTTTGAATCAAATTTTGATGCATATTTACTTCTTTCGATGCATATTTACTTCATTTCGATTGATAATTTACTTCATTTTGATGCATATTTACTAAATTACAATCAATATTTTCTTCGTTCGATGCATTTTTACTTTATTTGATGATATTTACTTCATTACGATCAAACATTTCTTTGTTTCGATGTATATTTACTTCATTATGATGCATTTACCTCATTATGATCAACATTTCCTTCGTTTCGATGCATATTTCTTTTGTTTTGATTCATATTTTTCTTCGTTTCAATGCATATTTACTTTATTTTGATGGATATTTACTTCATTACGATCAACATTTCCTTCGTTTTGATGCATATTTACTTCATTTCGATGCATATTTCCTTAATTTTGATGTATATTTACTTCATAACGACCAATATTTCCTTCGTTTCGATGCATATTTACTTCATTTTGATGCATTTACCTCATTATAATCAACATTTCCTTCGTTTCGATGCATATTTCTTTTGTTTTGATGCACATTTACTTCTTTTTGATGCTCATTTTCTTGTTTTCGATGCATATTTACTTCATTTTGATTCAAATTTGATGCATTTTTCTTTCGTTTCAATTGATATTTACTTCATTTTGATGCATATTTCCTTCATTTTGATGCAGATTTACTTCATTACGTTCAACATTTCCTTTGTTTTGATGCATATTTTCTTCATTTTGATGCATATTTACTTCATTACGATCAATATTTTCTTCATTTCGATGTATATTTACTTCATTTTGATGCATATTTACTTCATTACGATCAACATTTCCTTCGTTTTGATGCTTATTTACATCATTTTGATGCATATTTACCTCATTAAGATCTACATTTCCTTCGTTTCGAAGCATATTTCTTTCATTTCGATAATATTTACTTCATTTAGATGCATATTTACTTCATTGCGATCAACATTTCCTTCGTTTCGATGCATATTTACTTCATTTTGTTGCATAATTACTTCATTCAGATCAACATTTTCATCGTTTCGATACATATTTACTTTATTTTGATGCATATTTACTTCACTATGATCAATATTTCCTTTGTTTCGTTGTATGTTTCCTTCATTCTGATGCATATTTACTTCATTACGATCAACATTTCCTTCGATTCGATGCATATATCCATCATTTTCGATGCATATTTCCTTCGTTTCGATGTATATAATTACTTCATTTTGATGCATATTTACTTAATTTCGATGCATATTTCCTTCATTTTGATGCATATTTACTTCATTACGATAAACATTTCCTTCGTTTCGATGCATATTTACTTCATTTTGATGCATATTTACCTCATTATGATCAACATTTCCTTCGTTTCGATGCATATTTCTTTCGTTTTGATGCACATTTACTTCATTTCATGCTCATTTTCTCGTTTCGATGGATATTTACTTCATTTTGATTCAAATTTTGATGCATATTTACTTCGTTTCGATGCATATTTTCTTCATTTCGATTGATATTTACTTCATTTTGATGCATATTTACTAAATTACGATCAATATTTTCTTCGTTTCGATGCATTTTTACTTTATTTTGATGGATATTTACTTCATTACGATCAACATTTCCTTTGTTTCGATGTATATTTACTTCATTATGATGCATTTACCTCATTATGATCAACATTTCCTTCGTTTCGATGCATATTTCTTTTGTTTTGATTCATATTTTTCTTCGTTTCGATGCATATTTACTTTATTTTGATGGATATTTACTTCATTACGATCAACATTTCCTTCGTTTTGATGCATATTTACTTCATTTCGATGCATATTTCCTTAATTTTGATGCATATTTACTTCATAACGACCAATATTTCCTTCGTTTCGATGCATATTTACTTCATTTTGATGCATTTACCTCATTATAATCAACATTTCCTTCGTTTCGATGCATATTTCTTTTGTTTTGATGCACATTTACTTCTTTTTTATGCTCATTTTCTTGTTTCGATGCATATTTACTTCATTTTGATTCAAATTTGATGCATTTTTCTTTCGTTTCAATTGATATTTACTTCATTTTGATGCATATTTCCTTCATTTTGATGCTGATTTACTTCATTACGTTCAACATTTCCTTTGTTTTGATGCATATTTTCTTCATTTTGATGCATATTTACTTCATTACGATCAATATTTTCTTCATTTCGATGTATATTTACTTCATTTTGATGCATATTTACTTTATTACGATCAACATTTCCTTCGTTTTGATGCTTATTTACATCATTTTGATGCATATTTACCTCATTAAGATCTACATTTCCTTCGTTTCGAAGCATATTTCTTTCATTTCGATAAATATTTACTTCATTTAGATGCATATTTACTTCATTGCGATCAACATTTCCTTTGTTTCGATGCATATTTACTTCATTTTGTTGCATAATTACTTCATTCAGATCAACATTTTCATCGTTTCGATACATATTTACTTTATTTTGATGCATATTTACTTCACTATGATCAATTTTTCCTTTGTTTCGTTGTATGTTTCCTTCATTCTGATGCATATTTACTTCATTACGATCAATATTTTCTTCGATTCGATGCATATATCCATCATTTCGATGCATATTCCTTCGTTTCGATGTATATAATTACTTCATTTTTATGCATATTTACTTAATTTTGATGCATATTTCCTACATTTTGATGCATATTTTACTTCATTACGATAAACATTTCATCCGTTTCGATGCATATTTACTTCATTTTTATGCATATATATCTTATTATGATCAACATTTCCTTCATTTCGATGCATATTTCTTTCTTTTTGATGCACATATACTTCATTTCATGCTCATTTTCTCGTTTCGATGGATATTTACTTCATTTTGAATCAAATATTGATGCACATTTACTTCTTTTCGATGCATATTTACTTCTTTTCGATTGATATTTACTTCATTTTGATGTATATTTACTAAATTACAATCAATTTTTTCTTCATTCGATGCATTTTTACTTTATTCTGATGGATATTTACTTCATTACGATCAACATTTCCTTTGTTTAGATGTATATTTACTTCATTATGATGCATTTACCTCATTATGATCAACATTTCCTTCGTTTCGATGCATATTTCTTTTGTTTTGATTCATATTTTTCTTCGTTTCAATGCATATTTACTTTATTTTGATGGATATTTACTTTATTACGATCAACATTTCCTTCGTTTTGATGCATATTTGCTTCATTTCGATGCATATTTCCTTAATTTTGATGTATATTTACTTCATAACGACCAATATTTCCTTCGTTTCGATGCATATTTACTTCATTTTGATGCATTTACCTCATTATAATCAACATTTCCTTCGTTTCGATGCATATTTCTTTTGTTTTGATGCACATTTACTTCTTTTTTATGCTCATTTTCTTGTTTCGATGCATATTTACTTCATTTTGATTCAAATTTTATGCATTTTTCTTTCGTTTCAATTGATATTTACTTCATTTTGATGCATATTTCCTTCATTTTGATGCAGATTAACTTCATTACGTTCAACATTTCCTTTGTTTTGATGCATATTTTCTTCATTTTGATGCATATTTACTTCATTACGATCAATATTTTCTTCATTTCGATGTATATTTACTTCATTTTGATGCATATTTACTTCATTACGATCAACATTTCCTTCGTTTTGATGCTTATTTATATCATTTTGATGCATATTTACCTCATTAAGATCTACATTTCCTTCGTTTCGAAGCATATTTCTTTCATTTCGATAAATATTTACTTCATTTAGATGCATATTTACTTCATTGCGATCAACATTTCCTTCGTTTCGATGCATATTTACTTCATTTTGTTGCATAATTACTTCATTCAGATCAACATTTTCATCGTTTCGATACATATTTACTTTATTTTGATGCATATTTACTTCACTATGATCAATATTTCCTTTGTTTCGTTGTATGTTTCCTTCATTCTGATGCATATTTACTTCATTACGATCAACATTTCCTTCGATTCGATGCATATATCCATCATTTCGATGCATATTTCCTTCGTTTCGATGTATATAATTACTTCATTTTGATGCATATTTACTTAATTTCGATGCATATTTCCTTCATTTTGATGCATATTTACTTCATTACGATAAACATTTCCTTCGTTTCGATGCATATTTACTTCATTTTGATGCATATTTACCTCATTATGATCAATATTTCCTTCGTTTATATGCATATTTCTTTCGTTTTGATGCACATTTACTTCATTTCATGCTCATTTTCTCGTTTAGATGGATATTTACTTCATTATGATTCAAATTTTGATGCATATCTACTTCGTTTCGATGCATATTTACTTCATTTCAATTGATATTTACTTCATTTTGAAGCATATTTACTAAATTACGATCAATATTTTCTTCGTTTCGATGCATTTTTACTTTATTTTGATGGATATTTACTTCATTACGATCAACATTTCCTTTGTTTCGATGTATATTTACTTCATTATGATGCATTTACCTCATTATGATCAACATTTCCTTCGTTTTCGATGCTTATTTCTTTTGTTTTGATTCATATTTTTCTTCGTTTCGATACATATTTACTTTATTTTGATGGATATTTACTTCATTACGTTCAACATTTCCTTCGTTTTGATGCATATTTACTTTATTTCGATGCATATTTCCTTAATTTTGATGCATATTTACTTCATAACGACCAATATTTCCTTCCTTTCGATGCATATTTACTTCATTTTGATACATTTACCTCATTATAATCAATATTTCCTTCGTTTCGATGCATATTTCTTTTGTTTCGATGCACATTTACTTCATTTTGATTCAAATTTGATGCATTTTTCTTTCGTTTCAATTGATAATTACTTCATTTTGATGCATATTTCCTTCATTTTGATGCTGATTTACTTCATTACGTTCAACATTTCCTTTGTTTTGATGCATATTTTCTTCATTTTGATGCATATTTACTTCATTACGATCAATATTTTCTTCATTTCGATGTATATTTACTTTATTACAATCAACATTTCCTTCGTTTTGATGCTTATTTACATCATTTTGATGCATATTTACCTCATTAAGATCTACATTTCCTTCGTTTCGAAGCATATTTCTTTCATTTCGATAAATATTTACTTCATTTAGATGCATATTTACTTCATTGCGATCAACATTTCCTTTGTTTCGATGCATATTTACTTCATTTTGTTTCATAATTACTTCATTCAGATCAACATTTTCATCATTTCGATACATATTTACTTTATTTTGATGCATATTTACTTCACTATGATCAATATTTCCTTTGTTTCGTTGTATGTTTCCTTCATTCTGATGCATATTTACTTCATTACGATCAATATTTCCTTCGATTCGATGCATATATCCATCATTTCGATGCATATTTCCTTCGTTTCGATGTATATAATTACTTCATTTTTATGCATATTTACTTAATTTCGATGCATATTTCCTACATTTTGATGCATATTTACTTCATTACGATAAACATTTCCTTCGTTTCGATGCATATTTACTTCATTTTGATGCATATTTACCTTATTATGATCAACATTTCCTTCGTTTCGATGCATATTTCTTTCTTTTTGATGCACATTTACTTCATTTCATGCTCATTTTCTCGTTTCGATGGATATTTACTTCATTTTGAATCAAATTTTGATGCATATTTACTTCTTTTCGATGCATATTTACTTCATTTCGATTGATATTTACTTCATTTTGATGCATATTTACTAAATTACGATCAATATTTTCTTCGTTTCGATGCATTTTTACTTTATTTTGATGGATATTTACTTCATTACGATCAACATTTCCTTTGTTTAGATGTATATTTACTTCATTATGATGCATTTACCTCATTATGATCAACATTTCCTTCGTTTCGATGCATATTTCTTTTGTTTTGATTCATATTTTTCTTCGTTTCAATGCATATTTACTTTATTTTGATGGATATTTACTTCATTACGATCAACATTTCCTTCGTTTTGATGCATATTTACTTCATTTCGATGCATATTTCCTTAATTTTGATGTATATTTACTTCATAACGACCAATATTTCCTTCGTTTCGATGCATATTTACTTCATTTTGATGCATTTACCTCATTATAATCAACATTTCCTTCGTTTCGATGCATATTTCTTTTGTTTTGATGCACATTTACTTCTTTTTTAATGCTCATTTTCTTGTTTCGATGCATATTTACTTCATTTTGATTCAAATTTTGATGCATTTTTTATTTCGTTTCAATTGATATTTACTTCATGTTGATGCATATTTCCTTCATTTTGATGCAGATTTACTTCATTACGTTCAACATTTCCTTTGTTTTGATGCATATTTTCTTCATTTTGATGCATATTTACTTCATTACGATCAATATTTTCTTCATTTCGATGTATATTTACTTCATTTTGATGCATATTTACTTCATTACGATCAACATTTCCTTCGTTTTGATGCTTATTTATATCATTTTGATGCATATTTACCTCATTAAGATCTACATTTCCTTCGTTTCGAAGCATATTTCTTTCATTTCGATAAATATTTACTTCATTTAGATGCATATTTACTTCATTGCGATCAACATTTCCTTCGTTTCGATGCATATTTACTTCATTTTGTTGCATAATTATTTCATTCAGATCAACATTTTCATCGTTTCGATACATATTTACTTTATTTTGATGCATATTTACTTCACTATGATCAACATTTCCTTTGTTTCGTTGTATGTTTCCTTCATTCTGATGCATATTTACTTCATTACGATCAACATTTCCTTCGATTCGATGCATATATCCATCATTTCGATGCATATTTCCTTCGTTTCGATGTATATAATTACTTCATTTTGATGCATATTTACTTAATTTCGATGCATATTTCCTATCATTTTGATGCATATTTACTTCATTACGATAAACATTTCCTTCGTTTCGATGCATATTTACTTCATTTTGATGCATATTTACCTCATTATGATCAATATTTCCTTCGTTTAGATGCATATTTCTTTCGTTTTGATGCACATTTACTTCATTTCATGCTCATTTTCTCATTTCGATGGATATTTACTTCATTTTGATTCAAATTTTGATGCATATTTACTTCGTTTCGATGCATATTTACTTCGTTTCGATTGATATTTACTTCATTTTGAAGCATATTTACTAAATTACGATCAATATTTTTCTTCAGTTTCGATGCATTTTTACTTTATTTTGATGGATATTTACTTCATTACGATCAACATTTCCTTTGTTTCGATGTATATTTACTTCATTATGATGCATTTACCTCATTATGATCAACATTTCTTTCGTTTCGATGCTTATTTCTTTTGTTTTGATTCATATTTTTCTTCGTTTCGATACATATTTACTTTATTTTGATGGATATTTACTTCATTACGATCAACATTTCCTTCGTTTTGATGCATATTTACTTCATTTCGATGCATATTTCCTTAATTTTGATGCATATTTACTTCATAACGACCAATATTTCCTTCGTTTCGATGCATATTTACTTCATTTTGATACATTTACCTCATTATAATCAACATTTCCTTCGTTTCGATGCATATTTCTTTTGTTTCGATGCATATTTATTTCATTTTGATTCAAATTTTGATGCATTTTTCTTTCGTTTCAATTGATATTTACTTCATTTTGATGCATATTTCATTCATTTTGATGCAGTTTTACTTCATTACGTTCAACAATTCCTTTGTTTTGATGAATATTTTCTTCATTTTGATGCATATTTACTTCATTACGATCAATATTTTCTTCATTTCGATGTATATTTACTTCATTTTGATGCATATTTACTTCATTACAATCAACATTTCCTTCGTTTTGATGCTTATTTACATCATTTTGATGCATATTTACCTCATTATGATCTACATTTCCTTCGTTTCGAAGCATATTTCTTTCATTTCCATAAATATTTACTTCATTTAGATGCATATTTACTTCATTGCGATCAACATTTCCCTCGTTTCGATGCATATTTACTTAATTTTGTTGCATAATTACTTCATTCAGATCAACATTTTCATCGTTTCGATACATATTTACTTTATTTTTATGCATATTTACTTCACTATGATCAATATTTCCTTTGTTTCGTTGTGTGTTTCCTTCATTCTGATGCATATTTACTTCATTACGATCAACATTTCCTTCGATTCGATGCATATATCCATCATTTTGATGCATATTGCCTTCGTTTCGATGTATATAATTACTTCATTTTGATGCATATTTACTTAATTTCGATGCATATTTCCTTCATTTTGATGCATATTTACTTCATTACGATAAACATTTCCTTCGTTTCGATGCATATTTACTTCATTTTGATTCATATTTACCTCATTATGATCAACATTTCCTTCGTTTCGATGCATATTTCTTTCGTTTTGATGCACATTTACTTCATTTTCATTCTCATTTTCTCGTTTCGATGATATTTACTTCATTTTGATTCAAATTTTGATGCATATTTACTTCGTTTCGATGCATATTTATTCATTTTGATTGATATTTACTTCATTTTGATGCATTTTTACTAAATTACGATCAATATTTTCTTCGTTTAGATGCATTTTTACTTTATTTGATGGATATTTACTTCATTACGATCAACATTTCCATTGTTTCGATGTATATTTACTTCATTATGATGCATTTACCTCATTATGATCAACATTTCCTTCGTTTCGATGCATATTTCTTTTATTTTGATTCATATTTTTCTTTGTTTCGATGCATATTTACTTTATTTTGATGGATATTTACTTCATTACGATCAACATTTCCTTCGTTTTGATGCATATTTACTTCATTTCGATGCATATTTCCTTAATTTTGATGCATATTTACTTCATAACGACCAATATTTCCTTCGTTTCGATGCATATTTACTTCATTTTAATGCATTTACCTCATTATAATCAACATTTCCTTCGTTTCGATCCATATTTCTTTTGTTTTGATGCAAATTTACTTCTTTTTTATGCTCATTTTCTTGTTTCAATGCATATTTACTTCATTTTGATTCAAATTTTGATGCATTTTTCTTTCGTTTCAATTGATATTTACTTCATTTTGATGCATATTTCCTTCATTTTGATGCAGATTTACTTCATTACGTTCAACATTTCCTTTGTTTTGATGCATATTTTCTTCATTTTGATGCATATTTACTTCATTACGATCAATATTTTCTTCATTTCGATGTATATTTACTTCATTTTGATGCATATTTACTTCATTACGATCAACATTTCCTTCGTTTTGATGCTTATTTACATCATTTTGATGCATATTTACCTCATTAAGATCTACATTTCCTTCGTTTCGAAGCATATTTCTTTCATTTCGATAAATATTTACTTCATTTAGATGCATATTTACTTCATTGCGATCAACATTTCCTTTGTTTCGATGCATATTTACTTCATTTTGTTGCATAATTACTTCATTCAGATCAACATTTTCATCGTTTCGATACATATTTACTTTATTTTGATGCATATTTACTTCACTATGATCAATATTTCCTTTGTTTCGTTGTATGTTTCCTTCATTCTGATGCATATTTACTTCATTACGATCAATATTTCCTTCGATTCGATGCATATATCCATCATTTCGATGCATATTTCCTTCGTTTCGATGTATATAATTACTTCATTTTTATGCATATTTACTTAATTTCGATGCATATTTCCTACATTTTGATGCATATTTACTTCATTACGATAAACATTTCCTTCGTTTCGATGCATATTTACTTCATTTTGATGCATATTTACCTTATTATGATCAACATTTCCTTCAGTTTCGATGCATATTTCTTTCTTTTTGATGCACATTTACTTCATTTCATGCTCATTTTCTCGTTTCGATGGATATTTACTTCATTTTGAATCAAATTTTGATGCATATTTACTTCGTTTCGATGCATATTTACTTCTTTTCGATTGATATTTACTTCATTTTGATGTATATTTACTAAATTACAATCAATTTTTTCTTCGTTTCGATGCATTTTTACTTTATTTTGATGGATATTTACTTCATTACGATCAATATTTCCTTTGTTTAGATGTATATTTACTTCATTATGATGCATTTACCTCATTATGATCAACATTTCCTTCGTTTCGATGCATATTTCTTTTGTTTTGATTCATATTTTTCTTCGTTTCAATGCATATTTACTTTATTTTGATGGATATTTACTTTATTACGATCAACATTTCCTTCGTTTTGATGCATATTTACTTCATTTCGATGCATATTTCCTTAATTTTGATGTATATTTACTTCATAACGACCAATATTTCCTTCGTTTCGATGCATATTTACTTCATTTTGATGCATTTACCTCATTATAATCAACATTTCCTTCGTTTCGATGCATATTTCTTTTGTTTTGATGCACATTTACTTCTTTTTTATGCTCATTTTCTTGTTTCGATGCATATTTACTTCATTTTGATTCAAATTTTGATGCATTTTTCTTTCGTTTCAATTGATATTTACTTCATTTTGATGCATATTTCCTTCATTTTGATGCAGATTTACTTCATTACGTTCAACATTTCCTTTGTTTTGATGCATATTTTCTTCATTTTGATGCATATTTACTTCATTACGATCAATATTTTCTTCATTTCGATGTATATTTACTTCATTTTGATGCATATTTACTTCATTACGATCAACATTTCCTTCGTTTTGATGCTTATTTATATCATTTTGATGCATATTTACCTCATTAAGATCTACATTTCCTTCGTTTCGAAGCATATTTCTTTCATTTCGATAAATATTTACTTCATTTAGATGCATATTTACTTCATTGCGATCAACATTTCCTTCGTTTCGATGCATATTTACTTCATTTTGTTGCATAATTACTTCATTCAGATCAACATTTTCATCGTTTCGATACATATTTACTTTATTTTGATGCATATTTACTTCACTATGATCAACATTTCCTTTGTTTCGTTGTATGTTTCCTTCATTCTGATGCATATTTACTTCATTACGATCAACATTTCCTTCGATTCGATGCATATATCCATCATTTCGATGCATATTTCCTTCGTTTCGATGTATATAATTACTTCATTTTGATGCATATTTACTTAATTTCGATGCATATTTCCTTCATTTTGATGCATATTTACTTCATTACGATAAACATTTCCTTCGTTTCGATGCATATTTACTTCATTTTGATGCATATTTACCTCATTATGATCAACATTTCCTTCGTTTCGATGCATATTTCTTTCGTTTTGATGCACATTTACTTCATTTTCATGCTCATTTTCTCGTTTCGATGGATATTTACTTCATTTTGATTCAAATTTTGATGCATATTTACTTCGTTTCGATGCATATTTTACTTCATTTTGATTGATATTTACTTCATTTTGATGCATATTTACTAAATTACGATCAATATTTTCTTCGTTTCGATGCATTTTTACTTTATTTGATGGATATTTACTTCATTACGATCAACATTTCCATTGTTTCGATGTATATTTACTTCATTATGATGCATTTTACCTCATTATGATCAACATTTCCTTCGTTTCGATGCATATTTCTTTTATTTTGATTCATATTTTTCTTTGTTTCGATGCAAATTTACTTTATTTTGATGGATATTTACTTCATTACGATCAACATTTCCTTCGTTTTGATGCATATTTACTTCATTTCGATGCATATTTCCTTAATTTTGATGCATATTTACTTCATAACGACCAATATTTCCTTCGTTTCGATGCATATTTACTTCATTTTGATGCATTTACCTCATTATAATCAACATTTCCTTCGTTTCGATGCATATTTCTTTTGTTTTGATGCAAATTTACTTCTTTTTATGCTCATTTTCTTGTTTCGATGCATATTTACTTCATTTTGATTCAAATTTTGATGCATTTTTCTTTCGTTTCAATTGATATTTACTTCATTTTGATGCATATTTCCTTCATTTTGATGCAGATTTACTTCATTACGTTCAACATTTCCTTTGTTTTGATGCATATTTTCTTCATTTTGATGCATATTTACTTCATTACGATCAATATTTTCTTCATTTCGATGTATATTTACTTCATTTTGATGCATATTTACTTCATTACGATCAACATTTCCTTCGTTTTGATGCTTATTTACATCATTTTGATGCATATTTACCTCATTAAGATCTACATTTCCTTCGTTTCGAAGCATATTTCTTTCATTTCGATAAATATTTACTTCATTTAGATGCATATTTACTTCATTGCGATCAACATTTCCTTTGTTTCGATGCATATTTACTTCATTTTGTTGCATAATTACTTCATTCAGATCAACATTTTCATCGTTTCGATACATATTTACTTTATTTTGATGCATATTTACTTCACTATGATCAATATTTCCTTTGTTTCGTTGTATGTTTCCTTCATTCTGATGCATATTTACTTCATTACGATCAATATTTCTTCGATTCGATGCATATATCCATCATTTCGATGCATATTTCCTTCGTTTCGATGTATATAATTACTTCATTTTTATGCATATTTACTTAATTTTGATGCATATTTCCTACATTTTGATGCATATTTACTTCATTACGATAAACATTTCATCCGTTTCGATGCATATTTACTTCATTTTTATGCATATATATCTTATTATGATCAACATTTCCTTCATTTCGATGCATATTTCTTTCTTTTTGATGCACATTTACTTCATTTCATGCTCATTTTCTCGTTTCGATGGATATTTACTTCATTTTGAATCAAATTTTGATGCATATTTACTTCTTTTCGATGCATATTTACTTCATTTCGATTGATATTTACTTCATTTTGATGCATATTTACTAAATTACGATCAATTTTTTCTTCATTCGATGCATTTTTACTTTATTCTGATGGATATTTACTTCATTACGATCAACATTTCCTTTGTTTAGATGTATATTTACTTCATTATGATGCATTTACCTCATTATGATCAACATTTCCTTCGTTTCGATGCATATTTCTTTTGTTTTGATTCATATTTTTCTTCGTTTCAATGCATATTTACTTTATTTTGATGGATATTTACTTCATTACGATCAACATTTCCTTCGTTTTGATGCATATTTACTTCATTTTCGATGCATATTTCCTTAATTTTGATGTATATTTACTTCATAACGACCAATATTTCCTTCGTTTCGATGCATATTTACTTCATTTTGATGCATTTACCTCATTATAATCAACATTTCATTCGTTTCGATGCATATTTCTTTTGTTTTGATGCACATTTACTTCTTTTTAATGCTCATTTTCTTGTTTCGATGCATATTTACTTCATTTTGATTCAAATTTGATGCATTTTTCTTTCGTTTCAATTGATATTTACTTCATTTTGATGCATATTTCCTTCATTTTGATGCAGATTTACTTCATTACGTTCAACATTTCCTTTGTTTTGATGCATATTTTCTTCATTTGATGCATATTTACTTCATTACGATCAATATTTTCTTCATTTCGATGTATATTTACTTCTTTTTGATGCATATTTACTTCATTACGATCAACATTTCCTTCGTTTTGATGCTTATTTATATCATTTTGATGCATATTTACCTCATTAAGATCTACATTTCCTTCGTTTCGAAGCATATTTCTTTCATTTCGATAAATATTTACTTCATTTAGATGCATATTTACTTCATTGCGATCAACATTTCCTTCGTTTCGATGCATATTTACTTCATTTTGTTGCATAATTACTTCATTCAGATCAACATTTTCATCGTTTCGATACATATTTACTTTATTTTGATGCATATTTACTTCACTATGATCAACATTTCCTTTGTTTCGTTGTATGTTTCCTTCATTCTGATGCATATTTACTTCATTACGATCAACATTTCCTTCGATTCGATGCATATATCCATCATTTCGATGCATATTTCCTTCGTTTCGATGTATATAATTACTTCATTTTGATGCATATTTACTTAATTTCGAATGCATATTTCCTTCATTTTGATGCATATTTACTTCATTACGATAAACATTTCCTTCGTTTCGATGCATATTTACTTCATTTTGATGCATATTTACCTCATTATGATCAATATTTCCTTCGTTTAGATGCATATTTCTTTCGTTTTGATGCACATTTACTTCATTTCATGCTCATTTTCTCGTTTCGATGGATATTTACTTCATTTTGATTCAAATTTTGATGCATATTTACTTCGTTTCGATGCATATTTACTTCATTTGATTGATATTTACTTCATTTTGAAGCATATTTACTAAATTACGATCAATATTTTCTTCGTTTCGATGCATTTTTACTTTATTTTGATGGATATTTACTTCATTACGATCAACATTTCCTTTGTTTCGATGTATATTTACTTCATTATGATGCATTTACCTCATTATGATCAACATTTCCTTCGTTTCGATGCATATTTCTTTAATTTTGATTCATATTTTTCTTTGTTTCGATGCAAATTTACTTTATTTTGATGGATATTTACTTCATTACGATCAACATTTCCTTCGTTTTGATGCATATTTTCTTCATTTCGATGCATATTTCCTTTAATTTTGATGCATATTTACTTCATAACGACCAATATTTCCTTCGTTTCGATGCATATTTACTTCATTTTGATGCATTTACCTCATTATAATCAACATTTCCTTCGTTTCGATGCATATTTCTTTTGTTTTGATTCAAATTTACTTCTTTTTGATGCTCATTTTCTTGTTTCGATGCATATTTACTTCATTTTGATTCAAATTTTGATGCATTTTTCTTTCGTTTCAACTGATATTTACTTCATTTTGATGCATATTTCCTTCATTTTGATGCAGATTTACTTCATTACGTTCAATATTTCCTTTGTTTTCATGCATATTTTCTTCATTTTGATGCATATTTACTTCATTACGATCAATATTTTCTTCATTTCGATGTATATTTACTTCATTTTGATGCATATTTACTTCATTACGATCAACATTTCCTTCGTTTTGATGCTTATTTACATCATTTTGATGCATATTTACCTCATTAAGATCTACATTTCCTTCGTTTCGAAGCATATTTCTTTCATTTCGATAAATATTTACTTCATTTAGATGCATATTTACTTCATTGCGATCAACATTTCCTTTGTTTCGATGCATATTTACTTCATTTTGTTGCATAATTACTTCATTCAGATCAACATTTTCATCGTTTCGATACATATTTACTTTATTTTGATGCATATTTACTTCACTATGATCAATATTTCCTTTGTTTCGTTGTATGTTTCCTTCATTCTGATGCATATTTACTTCATTACGATCAATATTTCCTTCGATTCGATGCATATATCCATCATTTCGATGCATATTTCCTTCGTTTCGATGTATATAATTACTTCATTTTTATGCATATTTACTTAATTTCGATGCATATTTCCTACATTTTGATGCATATTTACTTCATTACGATAAACATTTCCTTCGTTTCGATGCATATTTACTTCATTTTGATGCATATTTACCTTATTATGATCAACATTTCCTTCATTTCGATGCATATTTCTTTCTTTTTGATGCACATTTACTTCATTTCATGCTCATTTTCTCGTTTCGATGGATATTTACTTCATTTTGAATCAAATTTTGATGCATATTTACTTCTTTTCGATGCATATTTACTTCATTTCGATTGATATTTACTTCATTTTGATGTATATTTACTAAATTACGATCAATATTTTCTTCATTCGATGCATTTTTACTTTATTTTGATGGATATTTACTTCATTACGATCAACATTTCCTTTGTTTAGATGTATATTTACTTCATTATGATGCATTTACCTCATTATGATCAACATTTCCTTCGTTTCGATGCATATTTCTTTTGTTTTGATTCATATTTTTCTTCGTTTCAATGCATATTTACTTTATTTTGATGGATATTTACTTTATTACGATCAACATTTCCTTCGTTTTGATGCATATTTACTTCATTTCGATGCATATTTCCTTAATTTTGATGTATATTTACTTCATAACGACCAATATTTCCTTCGTTTCGATGCATATTTACTTCATTTTGATGCATTTACCTCATTATGATCAACATTTCCTTCGTTTCGATGCATATTTCTTTTGTTTTGATGCACATTTACTTCTTTTTAATGCTCATTTTCTTGTTTCGATGCATATTTACTTCATTTTGATTCAAATTTTATGCATTTTTCTTTCGTTTCAATTGATATTTACTTCATTTTGATGCATATTTCCTTCATTTTGATGCAGATTAACTTCATTACGTTCAACATTTCCTTTGTTTTGATGCATATTTACTTCATTACGATCAATATTTTCTTCATTTCGATGTATATTTACTACTTTTTGGTGCATATTTACTTCATTACGATCAACATTTCCTTCGTTTTGATGCTTATTTATATCATTTTGATGCATATTTACCTCATTAAGATCTACATTTCCTTCGTTTCGAAGCATATTTCTTTCATTTCGATAAATATTTACTTCATTTATATGCATATTTACTTCTTTGCGATCAACATTTCCTTCGTTTCGATGCATATTTACTTCCTTTTGTTGCATAATTATTTCATTCAGATCAACATTTTCATCGTTTCGATACATATTTACTTTATTTTGATGCATATTTACTTCACTATAATCAACATTTCCTTTGTTTCGTTGTATGTTTCCTTCATTCTGGTGCATATTTACTTCATTACGATCAACATTTCCTTCGATTCGATGCATATATCCATCGTTTCGATGCATATTTCCTTCGTTTCGATGTATATAATTACTTCATTTTGATGCATATTTACTTAATTTCAATGCATATTTCCTTCATTTTGATGCATATTTACTTCATTACGATAAACATTTCATTCGTTTCGATGCATATTTACTTCATTTTGATGCATATTTACCTCATTATGATCAATATTTCCTTCGTTTAAATGCATATTTCTTTCGTTTTGATGCACATTTACTTCATTTCATGCTCATTTTCTCGTTTCGATGGATATTTACTTCATTTTGATTCAAATTTTGATGCATATCTACTTCGTTTCGATGCATATTTACTTCGTTTCGATTGATATTTACTTCATTTTGAAGCATATTTACTAAATTACGATCAATATTTTCTTCATTTCGATGCATTTTTACTTTATTTTGATGGATATTTACTTCATTACGATCAACATTTCCTTTGTTTCGATGTATATTTACTTCATTATGATGCATTTACCTCATTATGATCAACATTTCCTTCGTTTCGTTGCTTATTTCTTTTGTTTTGATTCATATTTTTCTTCGTTTCGATACATATTTACTTTATTTTGATGGATATTTACTTCATTACGATCAACATTTCCTTCGTTTTGATGCATATTTACTTTCATAACGACCTAATTTTGATGCATATCTCATAACGACCAATATCTCTTCCTTTCGATGTATATTTACTTCATTTTGATACATTTACCTCATTATAATCAATATTTCCTTCGTTTCGATGCATATTTCTTTTGTTTCGATGCACATTTACTTCATTTTGATTCAAATTTGATGCATTTTTCTTTCGTTTCAATTGATATTTACCTCATTTTGATGCATATTTCCTTCATTTTGATGCAGATTTACTTCATTACGTTCAACATTTCCTTTGTTTTGATGAATATTTTCTTCATTTTGATGCATATTTACTTCATTACGATCAATATTTTCTTCATTTCGATGTATATTTACTTCATTTTGATGCATATTTACTTTCATTACGATCAACATTTCCTTCGTTTTGATGCTTATTTACATCATTTTGATGCATATTTACCTCATTAAGATCTACATTTCCTTCGTTTCGAAGCATATTTCTTTCATTTCGATAAATATTTACTTCATTTAGATGCATATTTACTTCATTGCGATCAACATTTCCCTTCGTTTCGATGCATATTTACTTCATTTTGTTGCATAATTACTTCATTCAGATCAACATTTTCATCGTTTCGATACATATTTACTTTATTTTGATGCATATTTACTTCACTATGATCAATATTTCCTTTGTTTCGTTGTATGTTTCCTTCATTCTGATGCATATTTACTTCATTACGATCAACATTTCCTTCGATTCGATGCATATATCCATCATTTCGATGCATATTTCCTTCGTTTCGATGTATATAATTACTTCATTTTGATGCATATTTACTTAATTTCGATGCATATTTCCTTCATTTTGATGCATATTTACTTCATTACGATAAACATTTCCTTCGTTTCGATGCATATTTACTTCATTTTGATGCATATTTACCTCATTATGATCAACATTTCCTTCGTTTCGATGCATATTTCTTTCGTTTTGATGCACATTTACTTCATTTTCATGCTCATTTTCTCGTTTCGATGGATATTTACTTCATTTTGATTCAAATTTTGATGCATATTTACTTCGTTTCGATGCATATTTTATTCATTTTGATTGATATTTACTTCATTTTGATGCATTTTTACTAAATTACGATCAATATTTTCTTCGTTTCGATGCATTTTTACTTTATTTGATGGATATTTACTTCATTACGATCAACATTTCCATTGTTTCGATGTATATTTACTTCATTATGATGCATTTACCTCATTATGATCAACATTTCCTTCGTTTCGATGCATATTTCTTTTATTTTGATTCATATTTTTCTTTGTTTCGATGCATATTTACTTTATTTTGATGGATATTTACTTCATTACGATCAACATTTCCTTCGTTTTGATGCATATTTACTTCATTTCGATGCATATTTCCTTAATTTTGATGCATATTTACTTCATAACGACCAATATTTCCTTCGTTTCGATGCATATTTACTTCATTTTGATGCATTTACCTCATTATAATCAACATTTCCTTCGTTTCGATGCATATTTCTTTTGTTTTGATGCAAATTTACTTCTTTTTATGCTCATTTTCTTGTTTCGATGCATATTTACTTCATTTTGATTCAAATTTTGATGCATTTTTCTTTCGTTTCAATTGATATTTACTTCATTTTGATGCATATTTCCTTCATTTTGATGCAGATTTACTTCATTACGTTCAACATTTCCTTTGTTTTGATGCATATTTTCTTCATTTTGATGCATATTTACTTCATTACGATCAATATTTTCTTCATTTCGATGTATATTTACTTCATTTTGATGCATATTTACTTCATTACGATCAACATTTCCTTCGTTTTGATGCTTATTTACATCATTTTGATGCATATTTACCTCATTAAGATCTACATTTCCTTCGTTTCGAAGCATATTTCTTTCATTTCGATAAATATTTACTTCATTTAGATGCATATTTACTTCATTGCGATCAACATTTCCTTTGTTTCGATGCATATTTACTTCATTTTGTTGCATAATTACTTCATTCAGATCAACATTTTCATCGTTTCGATACATATTTACTTTATTTTGATGCATATTTACTTCACTATGATCAATATTTCCTTTGTTTCGTTGTATGTTTCCTTCATTCTGATGCATATTTACTTCATTACGATCAATATTTCCTTCGATTCGATGCATATATCCATCATTTCGATGCATATTTCCTTCGTTTCGATGTATATAATTACTTCATTTTTATGCATATTTACTTAATTTCGATGCATATTTCCTACATTTTGATGCATATTTACTTCATTACGATAAACATTTCCTTCGTTTCGATGCATATTTACTTCATTTTGATGCATATATACCTTATTATGATCAACATTTCCTTCATTTCGATGCATATTTCTTTCTTTTTGATGCACATTTACTTCATTTCATGCTCATTTTCTCGTTTCGATGGATATTTACTTCATTTTGAATCAAATTTTGATGCATATTTACTTCTTTTCGATGCATATTTACTTCATTTCGATTGATATTTACTTCATTTTGATGCATATTTACTAAATTACGATCAATATTTTCTTCGTTTCGATGCATTTTTACTTTATTTTGATGGATATTTATTTCATTACGATCAACATTTCCTTTGTTTAGATGTATATTTACTTCATTATGATGCATTTACCTCATTATGATCAACTATTTCCTTCGTTTCGATGCATATTTCTTTTGTTTTGATTCATATTTTTCTTCGTTTCAATGCATATTTACTTTATTTTGATGGATATTTACTTCATTACGATCAACATTTCCTTCGTTTTGATGCATATTTACTTCATTTTCGATGCATATTTCCTTAATTTTGATGTATATTTACTTCATAACGACCAATATTTCCTTCGTTTCGATGCATATTTACTTCATTTTGATGCATTTACCTCATTATGATCAACATTTCCTTCGTTTCGATGCATATTTCTTTTGTTTTGATGCACATTTACTTCTTTTTGATGCTCATTTTCTTGTTTCGATGCATATTTACTTCATTTTGATTCAAATTTGATGCATTTTTCTTTCGTTTCAATTGATATTTACTTCATTTTGATGCATATTTCCTTCATTTTGATGCAGATTTACTTCATTACGTTCAACATTTCCTTTGTTTTGATGCATATTTTCTTCATTTTGATGCATATTTACTTCATTACGATCAATATTTTCTTTATTTCGATGTATATTTACTTCATTTTGATGCATATTTACTTCATTACGATCAACATTTCCTCGTTTTGATGCTTATTTACATCATTTTGATGCATATTTACCTCATTAAGATCTACATTTCCTTCGTTTCGAAGCATATTTCTTTCATTTCGATAAATATTTACTTCATTTAGATGCATATTTACTTCATTGCGATCAACATTTCCTTCGTTTCGATGCATATTTACTTCATTTTGTTGCATAATTACTTCATTCAGATCAACATTTTCATCGTTTCGATACATGATTTACTTTATTTTGATGCATATTTACTTCACTATGATCAACATTTCCTTTGTTTCGTTGTATGTTTTCTTCATTCTGATGCATATTTACTTCATTACGATCAACATTTCCTTCGATTCGATGCATATATCCATCATTTCGATGCATATTTCCTTCGTTTCGATGTATATAATTACTTCATTTTGATGCATATTTACTTAATTTCGATGCATATTTCCTACATTTTGATGCATATTTACTTCATTACGATAAACATTTCCTTCGTTTCGATGCATATTTACTTCATTTTGATGCATATTTACCTCATTATGATCAACATTTCCTTCGTTTCGATGCATATTTCTTTCGTTTTGATGCACATTTACTTCATTTTCATGCTCATTTTCTCGTTTCGATGCATATTTACTTCATTTTGATTCAAATATTGATGCATATTTACTTCGTTTCGATGCATATTTTATTCATTTTGATTGATATTTACTTCATTTTGATGCATGTTTACTAAATTACGATCAATATTTTCTTCGTTTCGATGCATTTTTACTTTATTTGATGGATATTTACTTCATTACGATCAACATTTCCATTGTTTCGATGTATATTTACTTCATTATGATGCATTTACCTCATTATGATCAACATTTCCTTCGTTTCGATGCATATTTCTTTAATTTTGATTCATATTTTTCTTTGTTTCGATGCAAATTTACTTTATTTTGATGGATATTTACTTCATTACGATCAACATTTCCTTCGTTTTGATGCATATTTACTTCATTTCGATGCATATTTCTTTAATTTTGATGCATATTTACTTCATAACGACCAATATTTCCTTCGTTTCGATGCATATTTACTTCATTTTGATGCATTTACCTCATTATAATCAACATTTCCTTCGTTTCGATGCATATTTCTTTTGTTTTGATTCAAATTTTCTTCTTTTTGATGCTCATTTTCTTGTTTCGATGCATATTTACTTCATTTTGATTCAAATTTTGATGCATTTTTCTTTCGTTTCAACTGATATTTACTTCATTTTGATGCATATTTCCTTCATTTTGATGCAGATTTACTTCATTACGTTCAACATTTCCTTTGTTTTGATGCATATTTTCTTCATTTTGATGCATATTTACTTCATTACGATCAATATTTTCAACATTTCGATGTATATTTACTTCATTTTGATGCATATTTACTTCATTACGATCAACATTTCCTTCGTTTTGATGCTTATTTACATCATTTTGATGCATATTTACCTCATTAAGATCTATATTTCCTTCGTTTCGAAGCATATTTCTTTCATTTCGATAAATATTTACTTCATTTAGATGCATATTTACTTCATTGCGATCAACATTTCCTTTGTTTCAATGCAAATTTACTTCATTTTGTTGCATAATTACTTCATTCAGATCAACATTTTCATCGTTTCGATACATATTTACTTTATTTTGATGCATATTTACTTCACTATGATCAATATTTCCTTTGTTTCGTTGTATGTTTCCTTCATTCTGATGCATATTTACTTCATTACGATCAATATTTCCTTCGATTCGATGCATATATCCTTCATTTCGATGCATATTTCCTTCGTTTCGATGTATATAATTACTTCATTTTTATGCATATTTACTTAATTTCGATGCATATTTCCTACATTTTGATGCATATTTACTTCATTACGATAAACATTTCCTTCGTTTCGATGCATATTTACTTCATTTTGATGCATATATACCTTATTATGATCAACATTTCCTTCATTTCGATGCATATTTCTTTCTTTTTGATGCACATTTACTTCATTTCATGCTCATTTCTCGTTTCGATGGATATTTACTTCATTTTGAATCAAATTTTGATGCATATTTACTTCTTTTCGATGCATATTTACTTCATTTCGATTGATATTTACTTCATTTTGATGCATATTTACTAAATTACGATCAATATTTTCTTCGTTTCGATGCATTTTTACTTTATTTTGATGGATATTTATTTCATTACGATCAACATTTCCTTTGTTTAGATGTATATTTACTTCATTATGATGCATTTACCTCATTATGATCAATATTTCCTTCGTTTCGATGCATATTTCTTTTGTTTTGATTCATATTTTTCTTCGTTTCAATGCATATTTACTTTATTTTGATGGATATTTACTTCATTACGATCAACATTTCCTTCGTTTTGATGCATATTTACTTCATTTTCGATGCATATTTCCTTAATTTTGATGTATATTTACTTCATAACGACCAATATTTCCTTCGTTTCGATGCATATTTACTTCATTTTGATGCATTTACCTCATTATAATCAACATTTCCTTCGTTTCGATGCATATTTCTTTTGTTTTGATGCACATTTACTTCTTTTTATGCTCATTTTCTTGTTTCGATGCATATTTACTTCATTTTGATTCAAATTTGATGCATTTTTCTTTCGTTTCAATTGATATTTACTTCATTTTGATGCATATTTCCTTCATTTTGATGCAGATTTACTTCATTACGTTCAACATTTCCTTTGTTTTGATGCATATTTTCTTCATTTTGATGCATATTTACTTCATTACGATCAATATTTTCTTTATTTCGATGTATATTTACTTCATTTTGATGCATATTTACTTCATTACGATCAACATTTCCTCGTTTTGATGCTTATTTACATCATTTTGATGCATATTTACCTCATTAAGATCTACATTTCCTTCGTTTCGAAGCATATTTCTTTCATTTCGATAAATATTCACTTCATTTAGATGCATATTTACTTCATTGCGATCAACATTTCCTTCGTTTCGATGCATATTTACTTCATTTTGTTGCATAATTACTTCATTCAGATCAACATTTTCATCGTTTCGATACTGAATTTACTTTATTTTGATGCATATTTACTTCACTATGATCAACATTCCTTTGTTTCGTTGTATGTTTTCTTCATTCTGATGCATATTTACTTCATTACGATCAACATTTCCTTCGATTCGATGCATATATCCATCATTTCGATGCATATTTCCTTCGTTTCGATGTATATAATTACTTCATTTTGATGCATATTTACTTAATTTCGATGCATATTTCCTTCATTTTGATGCATATTTACTTCATTACGATAAACATTTCCTTCGTTTCGATGCATATTTACTTCATTTTGATGCATATTTACCTCATTATGATCAACATTTCCTTCGTTTCGATGCATATTTCTTTCGTTTTGATGCACATTTACTTCATTTTCATGCTCATTTTCTCGTTTCGATGCATATTTACTTCATTTTGATTCAAATATTGATGCATATTTACTTCGTTTCGATGCATATTTTATTAATTTTGATTGATATTTACTTCATTTTGATGCATGTTTACTAAATTACGATCAATATTTTCTTCGTTTCGATGCATTTTTACTTTATTTGATGGATATTTACTTCATTACGATCAACATTTCCATTGTTTCGATGTATATTTACTTCATTATGATGCATTTACCTCATTATGATCAACATTTCCTTCGTTTCGATGCATATTTCTTTAATTTTGATTCATATTTTTCTTTGTTTCGATGCAAATTTACTTTATTTTGATGGATATTTACTTCATTACGATCAACATTTCCTTCGTTTTGATGCATATTTACTTCATTTCGATGCATATTTCTTTAATTTTGATGCATATTTACTTCATAACGACAAATATTTCCTTCGTTTCGATGCATATTTACTTCATTTTGATGCATTTACCTCATTATAATCAACATTTCCTTCGTTTCGATGCATATTTCTTTTGTTTTGATTCAAATTTTCTTCTTTTTGATGCTCATTTTCTTGTTTCGATGCATATTTACTTCATTTTGATTCAAATTTTGATGCATTTTTCTTTCGTTTCAACTGATATTTACTTCATTTTGATGCATATTTCATTCATTTTGATGCAGATTTACTTCATTACGTTCAATATTTCCTTTGTTTTCGATGCATATTTTCTTCATTTTGATGCATATTTACTTCATTACGATCAATATTTTCAACATTTCGATGTATATTTACTTCATTTTGATGCATATTTACTTCATTACGATCAACATTTCCTTCATTTTGATGCTTATTTTACATCATTTTGATGCATATTTACCTCATTAAGATCTATATTTCCTTCGTTTCGAAGCATATTTCTTTCATTTCGATAAATATTTACTTCATTTAGATGCATATTTACTTCATTGCGATCAACATTTCCTTTGTTTCAATGCAAATTTACTTCATTTTGTTGCATAATTACTTCATTCAGATCAACATTTTCATCGTTTCGATACATATTTACTTTATTTTGATGCATATTTACTTCACTATGATCAATATTTCCTTTGTTTCGTTGTATGTTTCCTTCATTCTGATGCATATTTACTTCATTACGATCAATATTTCCTTCGATTCGATGCATATATCCTTCATTTCGATGCATATTTCCTTCGTTTCGATGTATATAATTACTTCATTTTTATGCATATTTACTTAATTTCGATGCATATTTCCTACATTTTGATGCATATTTACTTCATTACGATAAACATTTCCTTCGTTTCGATGCATATTTACTTCATTTTGATGCATATATACCTTATTATGATCAACATTTCCTTCATTTCGATGCATATTTCTTTCTTTTTGATGCACATTTACTTCATTTCATGCTCATTTCTCGTTTCGATGGATATTTACTTCATTTTGAATCAAATTTTGATGCATATTTACTTCTTTTCGATGCATATTTACTTCATTTCGATTGATATTTACTTCATTTTGATGCATATTTACTAAATTACGATCAATATTTTCTTCGTTTCGATGCATTTTTACTTTATTTTGATGGATATTTACTTTCATTACGATCAACATTTCCTTTGTTTAGATGTATATTTACTTCATTATGATGCATTTACCTCATTATGATCAATATTTCCTTCGTTTCGATGCATATTTCTTTTGTTTTGATTCATATTTTTCTTCGTTTCAATGCATATTTACTTTATTTTGATGGATATTTACTTCATTACGATCAACATTTCCTTCGTTTTGATGCATATTTACTTCATTTTGATGCATATTTCCTTAATTTTGATGTATATTTACTTCATAACGACCAATATTTCCTTCGTTTCGATGCATATTTACTTCATTTTGATGCATTTACCTCATTATGATCAACATTTCCTTCGTTTCGATGCATATTTCTTTTGTTTTGATGCACATTTACTTCTTTTTGATGCTCATTTTCTTGTTTCGATGCATATTTACTTCATTTTGATTTAAATTTGATGCATTTTTCTTTCGTTTCAATTGATATTTACTTAATTTTGATGCATATTTCCTTCCTTTTGATGCCGATTTACTTCATTACGTTCAACATTTCCTTTGTTTTGATGCATATTTTCTTCATTTTGATGCATATTTACTTCATTACGATCAATATTTTCTTATTTCGATGTATATTTACTTCATTTTGATGCATATTTACTTCATTACGATCAACATTTCCTCGTTTTGATGCTTATTTACATCATTTTGATGCATATTTACCTCATTAAGATCTACATTTCCTTCGTTTCGAAGCATATATCTTTCATTTCGATAAATATTCACTTCATTTAGATGCATATTTACTTCATTGCGATCAACATTTCCTTCGTTTCGATGCATATTTACTTCATTTTGTTGCATAATTACTTCATTCAGATCAACATTTTCATCGTTTCGATATGAATTTACTTTATTTTGATGCATATTTACTTCACTATGATCAACATTCCTTTGTTTCGTTGTATGTTTTCTTCATTCTGATGCATATTTACTTCATTACGATCAACATTTCCTTCGATTCGATGCATATATCCATCATTTCGATGCATATTTCCTTCGTTTCGATGTATATAATTACTTCATTTTGATGCATATTTACTTAATTTCGATGCATATTTCCTACATTTTGATGCATATTTACTTCATTACGATAAACATTTCCTTCGTTTCGATGCATATTTACTTCATTTTGATGCATATTTACCTCATTATGATCAACATTTCCTTCGTTTCGATGCATATTTCTTTCGTTTTGATGCACATTTACTTCATTTTCATGCTCATTTTCTCGTTTCGATGCATATTTACTTCATTTTGATTCAAATTTTGATGCATATTTACTTCGTTTCGATGCATATTTTATTCATTTTTGATTGATATTTACTTCATTTTGATGCATGTTTACTAAATTACGATCAATATTTTCTTCGTTTCAATGCATTTTACTTTATTTGATGGATATTTACTTCATTACGATCAACATTTCCATTGTTTCGATGTATATTTACTTCATTATGATGCATTTACCTCATTATGATCAACATTTCCTTCGTTTCGATGCATATTTCTTTAATTTTGATTCATATTTTTCTTTGTTTCGATGCAAATTTACTTTATTTTGATGGATATTTACTTCATTACGATCAACATTTCCTTCGTTTTGATGCATATTTTCTTCATTTCGATGCATATTTCTTTAATTTTGATGCATATTTACTTTATAAGACCAATATTTCCATTCGTTTCGATGCATTTTGTTTCGATGCATATTTACTTCATTTTGATTCAAATTTGATGCATTTTTCTTTCGTTTCAATTGATATTTACTTAATTTTGATGCATATTTCCTTCATTTTGATGCCGATTTACTTCATTACGTTCAACATTTCCTTTGTTTTGATGCATATTTTCTTCATTTTGATGCATATTTACTTCATTACGATCAATATTTTTCTTCATTTCGATGTATATTTACTTCATTTTGATGCATATTTACTTCATTACGATCAACATTTCCTCGTTTTGATGCTTATTTACATCATTTTGATGCATATTTACCTCATTAAGATCTACATTTCCTTCGTTTCGAAGCATATTTCTTTCATTTCAATAAATATTCACTTCATTTAGATGCATATTTACTTCATTGCGATCAACATTTCCTTCGTTTCGATGCATATTTACTTCATTTTGTTGCATAATTACTTCATTCAGATCAACATTTTCATCGTTTCGATATGAATTTACTTTATTTTGATGCATATTTACTTCACTATGATCAACATTCCTTTGTTTCGTTGTATGTTTTCTTCATTCTGATGCATATTTACTTCATTACGATCAACATTTCCTTCGATTCGATGCATATATCCATCATTTCGATGCATATTTCCTTCGTTTCGATGTATATAATTACTTCATTTTGATGCATATTTACTTAATTTCGATGCATATTTCCTTCATTTTGATGCATATTTACTTCATTACGATAAACATTTTCTTCGTTTCGATGCATATTTACTTCATTTTGATGCATATTTACCTCATTATGATCAACATTTCCTTCGTTTCGATGCATATTTCTTTCGTTTTGATGCACATTTACTTCATTTTCATGCTCATTTTCTCGTTTCGATGCATATTTACTTCATTTTGATTCAAATATTGATGCATATTTACTTCGTTTCGATGCATATTTTATTCATTTTGATTGATATTTACTTCATTTTGATGCATGTTTACTAAATTACGATCAATATTTTCTTCGTTTCGATGCATTTTTACTTTATTTGATGGATATTTACTTCATTACGATCAACATTTCCATTGTTTCGATGTATATTTACTTCATTATGATGCATTTACCTCATTATGATCAACATTTCCTTCGTTTCGATGCATATTTCTTTAATTTTGATTCATATTTTTCTTTGTTTCGATGCAAATTTACTTTATTTTGATGGATATTTACTTCATTACGATCAACATTTCCTTCGTTTTGATGCATATTTACTTCATTTCGATGCATATTTCCTTAATTTTGATGCATATTTACTTCATAACGACCAATATTTCCTTCGTTTCGATGCATATTTACTTCATTTTGATGCATTTACCTCATTATAATCAACATTTCCTTCGTTTCGATGCATATTTCTTTTGTTTTGATTCAAATTTTCTTCTTTTTGATGCTCATTTTCTTGTTTCGATGCATATTTACTTCATTTTGATTCAAATTTTGATGCATTTTTCTTTCGTTTCAATTGATATTTACTTCATTTTGATGCAGATTTACTTCATTATTTCAATATTTCCTTTTTTTGATGCATATTTTCTTCATTTTGATGCATATTTACTTCATTACGATCAATATTTTCTTCATTTCGATGTATATTTACTTCATTTTGATGCATATTTACTTCATTACGATCAACATTTCCTTCGTTTTGATGCTTATTTACATCATTTTGATGCATATTTACCTCATTAAGATCTACATTTCCTTCGTTTCGAAGCATATTTTTTCATTTCGATAAATATTTACTTCATTTAGATGCATATTTACTTCATTGCGATCAACATTTCCTTCGTTTCGATGCATATTTACTTCATTTTGTTGCATAATTACTTCATTCAGATCAACATTTTCATCGTTTCGATACATATTTACTTTATTTTGATGCATATTTACTTCACTATGATCAACATTTCCTTTGTTTCGTTGTATGTTTCCTTCATTCTGATGCATATTTACTTCATTACGATCAACATTTCCTTCGATTCGATGCATATATCCATCATTTCGATGCATATTTCCTTCGTTTCGATGTATATAATTACTTCATTTTGATGCATATTTACTTAATTTCGATGCATATTTCCTTCATTTTGATGCATATTTACTTCATTACGATAAACATTTCCTTCGTTTCGATGCATATTTCTTTCTTTTTGATGCACATTTACTTATCATTTCATGCTCATTTTCTTCGTTTCGATGCTATATTTTTTTACTTCATTTTGAATCAAATTTTGATGCATATTTACTTCGTTTCGATGCATATTTACTTCATTTCGATTGATATTTACTTCATTTTGATGCATATTTACTAAATTACGATCATATTTTCTTCGTTTCGATGCATTTTTTACTTTATTTTGATGGATATTTACTTCATTACGATCAACATTTCCTTTGTTTCGATGTATATTTACTTCATTATGATGCATTTACCTCATTATGATCAACATTTCCTTCGTTTCGATGCATATTTCTTTTGTTTTGATTCATATTTTTCTTCGTTTCGATGCATATTTACTTTATTTTGATGGATATTTACTTCATTACGATCAACATTTCCTTCGTTTTGATGCATATTTACTTCATTTCGATGCATATTTCCTTAATTTTGATGCATATTTACTTCATAACGACCAATATTTCCTTCGTTTCGATGCATATTTACTTCATTTTGATGCATTTACCTCATTATAATCAACATTTCCTTCGTTTCGATGCATATTTCTTTTGTTTTGATGCACATTTACTTCTTTTGATGCTCATTTTCTTGTTTCGATGCATATTTACTTCATTTTGATTCAAATTTTGATGCATTTTTCTTTCGTTTCAATTGATATTTACTTCATTTTGATGCATATTTCCTTCATTTTGATGCAGATTTACTTCATTACGTTCAACATTTCCTTTGTTTTGATGCATATTTTCTTCATTTTGATGCATATTTACTTCATTACGATCAATATTTCTTCATTTCGATGTATATTTACTTCATTTTGATGCATATTTACTTCATTACGATTAACATTTTCCTTCGTTTCGAAGCATATTTTTCATTTCGATAAATATTTACTTCATTTAGATGCATATTTACTTCATTGCGATCAACATTTCCTTCGTTTCGATGCATATTTACTTCATTTTGTTGCATAATTACTTCATTCAGATCAACATTTTCATCGTTTCGATACATATTTACTTTATTTTGATGCATATTTACTTCACTATGATCAACATTTCCTTTGTTTCGTTGTATGTTTCCTTCATTCTGATGCATATTTACTTCATTACGATCAACATTTCCTTCGATTCGATGCATATATCCATCATTTCGATGCATATTTCCTTCGTTTCGATGTATATAATTACTTCATTTTGATGCATATTTACTTAATTTCGATGCATATTTCCTTCATTTTGATGCATATTTACTTCATTACGATAAACATTTCCTTCGTTTCGATGCATATTTACTTCATTTTGATGCATATTTACCTCATTATGATCAACATTTCCTTCGTTTCGATGCATATTTCTTTCGTTTTGATGCACATTTACTTCATTTTCATGCTCATTTTCTCGTTTCGATGCATATTTACTTCATTTTGATTCAAATTTTGATGCATATTTACTTCGTTTCGATGCATATTTTATTCGTTTTGATTGATATTTACTTCATTTTGATGCATATTTACTAAATTACGATCAATATTTTCTTCGTTTCGATGCATTTTTACTTTATTTTGATGGATATTTACTTCATTACGATCAACATTTCCTTTGTTTCGATGTATATTTA
Organism: Pogostemon cablin; assembly: GCA_023678885.1. NCBI lineage: Eukaryota > Viridiplantae > Streptophyta > Magnoliopsida > Lamiales > Lamiaceae > Pogostemon > Pogostemon cablin. Next base: position 31,650 of record JAHCLQ010000877.1, read on the forward strand.
CTTCATTATGATGCATTTACCTCATTATGATCAACATTTCCTTCGTTTCGATGTTTCTTTAACATATTCATTTATTTGATGAATATTTATGATCATTTACGATCAAACATTTCCTTCGTTTTGATGCATATTTACTTCATTTCGATTCATATTTCCTTAATTTTGATGCATATTTACTTCATAACGACCAATATTTCCTTCGTTTCGATGCATATTTACTTCATTTTGATGCATTTACCTCATTATAATCAACATTTCCTTCGTTTCGATGCATATTTCTTTTGTTTTGATGCACATTTTCTTCTTTTTGATGCTCATTTTCTTGTTTCGATGCATATTTACTTCATTTTGATTCAAATTTTGATGCATTTTTCTTTCGTTTCAATTGATATTTACTTCATTTTGATGCATATTTCCTTCATTTTGATGCAATATTTCATTTTTTTTTTTTTTTGATGCATATTTTCTTCATTTTGATGCATATTTACTTCATTACGATCAATATTTTCTTCATTTCGATGTATATTTACTTCATTTTGATGCATATTTACTTCATTACGATCAACATTTCCTTCATTTTGATGCTTATTTACATCATTTTGATGCATATTTACCTCATTAAGATCTACATTTCCTTCGTTTCGAAGCATATTTCTTTCATTTCGATAAATATTTACTTCATTTAGATGCATATTTACTTCATTGCGATCAACATTTCCTTCGTTTCGATGCATATTTTACTTCATTTTGTTGCATAATTACTTCATTCAGATCAACATTTTCATCGTTTCGATACATATTTACTTTATTTTGATGCATATTTACTTCACTATGATCAACATTTCCTTTGTTTCGTTGTATGTTTCCTTCATTCTGATGCATATTTACTTCATTACGATCAATATTTCCTTCGATTCGATGCATATATCCATCATTTCGATGCATATTTCCTTCGTTTCGATGTATATAATTACTATCATTTTGATGCATATTTACTTAATTTCGATGCATATTTCCTTCATTTTGATGCATATTTTTTCATTTACGATAAACAATTTCCTATCGTTTCGATGCATATTTCTTTCTTTTGATGCACATTTACTTCATTTCATGCTCATTTTCTCGTTTCGATGGATATTTACTTCATTTTGAATCAATTTTGATGCATATTTACTTCTTTTCGATGCATATTTACTTCATTTCGATTGATATTTACTTCATTTTGATGCATATTTACTAAATTACGATCAATATTTTCTTCGTTTCGATGCATTTTTACTTTATTTTGATGGATATTTACTTCATTACGATCAACATTTCCTTTGTTTCGATGTATATTTACTTCATTATGATGCATTTACCTCATTATGATCAACATTTCCTTCGTTTCGATGCATATTTCTTTTGTTTTGATTCATATTTTTCTTCGTTTCGATGCATATTTACTTTATTTTGATGGATATTTACTTCATTACGATCAACATTTCCTTCGTTTTGATGCATATTTACTTCATTTCGATGCATATTTCCTTAATTTTGATGTATATTTACTTCATAACGACCAATATTTCCTTCGTTTCGATGCATATTTACTTCATTTTGATGCATTTACCTCATTATAATCAACATTTCCTTCGTTTCGATGCATATTTCTTTTGTTTTGATGCACATTTACTTTTTTTATGCTCATTTTCTTGTTTCGATGCATATTTACTTCATTTTGATTCAAATTTTGATGCATTTTTCTTTCGTTTCAATTGATATTTACTTCATTTTGATGCATATTTCCTTCATTTTGATGCAGATTTACTTCATTACGTTCAACATTTCCTTTGTTTTGATGCATATTTTCTTCATTTTGATGCATATTTACTTCATTACGATTCAATATTGATATTCATTTCAGATGTATATTTACTTCAATTGTGATGCATATTTACATCATTTAAGATCCTCACATTTCCTTCGTTTCGAAGCATATTTCTTTCATTTCGATAAATATTTACTTCATTTAGATGCATATTTACTTCATTGCGATCAACATTTTCTTCGTTTCGATGCATATTTACTTCATTTTGTTGCATAATTACTTCATTCAGATCAACATTTTCATCGTTTCGATACATATTTACTTTATTTTGATGCATATTTACTTCACTATGATCAACATTTCCTTTGTTTCGTTGTATTCCTTCATTCTGATGCATATTTACTTCATTACGATCAACATTTCCTTCGATTCGATGCATATATCCATCATTTCGATGCATATTTCCTTCGTTTCGATGTATATAATTACTTCATTTTGATGCATATTTACTTAATTTCGATGCATATTTCCTTCATTTTGATGCATATTTACTTCATTACGATAAACATTTCCTTCGTTTCGATGCATATTTACTTCATTTTGATGCATATTTACCTCATTATGATCAACATTTCCTTCGTTTCGATGCATATTTCTTTCGTTTTGATGAACATTTACTTCATTTTCATGCTCATTTTCTCGTTTCGATGGATATTTACTTCATTTTGATTCAAATTTTGATGCATATTTACTTCGTTTCGATGCATATTTTCTTCGTTTCGATTGATATTTACCTCATTTTGATGCATATTTACTAAATTACGATCAATATTTTCTTCGTTTCGATGCATTTTTACTTTATTTTGATGGATATTTACTTCATTACGATCAACATTTCCTTTGTTTCGATGTATATTTACTTCATTATGATGCATTTACCTCATTATGATCAACATTTCCTTCGTTTCGATGCATATTTTACGTTATTTTTGATGAATATTTATTCATTACGATCAACATTTCCTTCGTTTTGATGCATATTTACTTCATTTCGATGCATATTTCCTTAATTTTGATGCATATTTACTTCATAACGACCAATATTTCCTTCGTTTCGATGCATATTTACTTCATTTTGATGCATTTACCTCATTATAATCATTTTCCTTCGTTTCGATGCATATTTCTTTTGTTTTGATGCATTTACTATTTACTTCATTTTTGATTCAAATTTTGATGCATTTTCTTTCGTTTCAATTGATATTTACTTCATTTTGATGCATATTTCCTTCATTTTGATGCAGATTTACTTCATTACGTTCAACATTTCCTTTGTTTGATGCATATTTTCTTCATTTTGATGCATATTTACTTCATTACGATCAATATTTTCTTCATTTCGATGTATATTTACTTCATTTTGATGCATATTTACTTCATTACGATCAACATTTCCTTCGTTTTGATGCTTATTTACATCATTTTGATGCATATTTACCTCATTAAGATCTACATTTCCTTCGTTTCGAAGCATATTTCTTTCATTTCGATAAATATTTACTTCATTTAGATGCATATTTACTTCATTGCGATCAACATTTCCTTCGTTTCGATGCATATTTACTTACTTCATTTTGTTGCATAATTACTTCATTCAGATCAACATTTTCATCGTTTCGATACATATTTACTTTATTTTGATGCATATTTACTTCACTATGATCAACATTTCCTTTGTTTCGTTGTATGTTTTCTTCATTCTGATGCATATTTACTTCATTACGATCAACATTTCCTTCGATTCGATGCATATATCCATCATTTCGATGCATATTTCCTTCGTTTCGATGTATATAATTACTTCATTTTGATGCATATTTACTTAATTTCGATGCATATTTCCTTCATTTTGATGCATATTTACTTCATTACGATAAACATTTCCTTCGTTTCGATGCATATTTACTTCATTTTGATGCATATTACCTCATTATGATCAACATTTCCTTCGTTTCGATGCATATTTCTTTCGTTTTGATGCACATTTACTTCATTTTCATGCTCATTTTCTCGTTTCGATGCATATTTACTTCATTTTGATTCAAATTTTGATGCATATTTACTTCGTTTCGATGCATATTTTCTTCGTTTCGATTGATATTTACTTCATTTTGATGCATATTTACTAAATTACGATCAATATTTTCTTCGTTTCGATGCATTTTTACTTTATTTTATGGATATTTACTTCATTACGATCAACATTTCCTTTGTTTCGATGTATATTTACTTCATTATGATGCATTTACCTCATTATGATCAACATTTCCTTCGTTTCGATGCATATTTCTTTTGTTTTGATTCATATTTTTCTTTGTTTCGATGCATATTTACTTTATTTTGATGGATATTTACTTCATTACGATCAACATTTCCTTCGTTTTGATGCATATTTACTTCATTTCGATGCATTTTCCTTAATTTTGATGCATATTTACTTCATAACGACCAATATTTCCTTCGTTTCGATGCATATTTACTTCATTTTGATGCATTTACCTCATTATAATCAACATTTCCTTCGTTTCGATGCATATTTCTTTTTTGATGCACATTTACTTCAAATTTTTTCTTGTTTCGATGCATATTTACTTCATTTTGATTCAAATTTTTGATGCATTTTTCTTTCGTTTCAATTGATATTTACTTCATTTTGATGCATATTTCCTTCATTTTGATGCAGATTTACTTCATTACGTTCAACATTTCCTTTGTTTTGATGAGCATATTTTCTTCATTTTGATGCATATTTACTTCATTACGATCAATATTTTCTTCATTTCGATGTATATTTACTTCATTTTGATGCATATTTACTTCATTACGATCAACATTTCCTTCGTTTTGATGCTTATTTACATCATTTTGATGCATATTTACCTCATTAAGATCTACATTTCCTTCGTTTCGAAGCATATTTCTTCATTTCGATAAATATTTACTTCATTTAGATGCATATTTACTTCATTGCGATCAACATTTCCTTCGTTTCGATGCATATTTACTTCATTTTGTTGCATAATTACTTCATTCAGATCAACATTTTCATCGTTTCGATACATATTTACTTTATTTTGATGCATATTTACTTCACTATGATCAACATTTCCTTTGTTTCGTTGTATTTTCCTTCATTCTGATGCATATTTACTTCATTACGATCAACATTTCCTTCGATTCGATGCATATATCCATCATTTCGATGCATATTTCCTTCGTTTCGATGTATATAATTACTTCATTTTGATGCATATTTACTTAATTTCGATGCATATTTCCATTTTGATGCATATTTACTTCATTACGATAAACATTTCCTTCGTTTCGATGCATATTTACTTCATTTTGATGCATATTTACCTCATTATGATCAACATTTCCTTCGTTTCGATGCATATTTCTTCTTTTGATGCACATTTACTTCATTTCATGCTCATTTTCTCGTTTCGATGGATATTTACTTCATTTTGAATCAAATTTTGATGCATATTTTCGTTTCGATGCATATTTACTTCGTTTCGATTGATATTTACTTCATTTTGATGCATATTTACTAAATTACGATCAATATTTTCTTCGTTTCGATGCATTTTTACTTTATTTTGATGGATATTTACTTCATTACGATCAACATTTCCTTTGTTTCGATGTATATTTACTTCATTATGATGCATTTACCTCATTATGATCAACATTTCCTTCGTTTCGATGCATATTTCTTTTGTTTGATTCATATTTTTCTTCGTTTCGATGCATATTTACTTATTTTGATGGATATTTACTTCATTACGATCAACATTTCCTTCGTTTTGATGCATATTTACTTCATTTCGATGCATATTTCCTAATTTTGATGCATATTTACTTCATAACGACCAATATTTCCTTCGTTTCGATGCATATTTACTTCATTTTGATGCATTTACCTCAA